>PVKE010032494.1:0-18449 GCA_004027555.1 Craseonycteris thonglongyai
GTGGGTCCTGCCTGGGCCGGAGCCGGGATTCGATCCTCGGTCCTCGTGGCCTCAAAGTGAGCGCTCAACCCGCTGAGCCGTCCCGGCTTTTCCCTGAATCTATTTTTTTTTAAGATTTATTTTTATTGTTTTTTGACAGAGACAGAGAGACAGAGAGACAGAGAGAGAAGGGGGAAGGCTCAGAGCAGTCTCCATAGTTGACAGCATTAGTTTTCCATATAGTTTCACTCCAAAGGTGGGCGCAGGGCTGCGCAGGGCAGGTACTGGGCTGGGAGCCTCCCGCATAGGCCCCAGCAAGAACTGAACTGGGGGCACATCCCAGTTCAGCATGTGGGTCCACATGGGCCGGGGCCGGGATTCGATCCTCGGTCTCCAGGGCTGCAAAGGGAGTGCTCAACCCGCTCCAGTTAATCCAGTTAGGGAACTGGATCCATTTTAACTCATCCTTTCCACTGTGAATATTCAGTGGAGTTAGGTTGTGTAACTGCCCACAGGTGACTTAATGGCTCTGTGACTCAGTTTCCTCATGTATAAAATGTATGTAATAGTACTTAGCTCATAGGGTTGTTGTGATGAATAAGTTAACTTATGTAACACATCTGGAACCTATTATGCTCTATGGACATGTTGGATATTTATTATTACTATTATTCTGGCCCACCAATTGGGTGCCAGCTCTCCACCTTCAGCCCCCTCAGGTTGTGTAGGTGTAGCTGATGTGGTGCTGGGAATAAGGCTGTCCCCTTTCCTCCTGAAGGCTGGAATGTTCCCACAGAGAATACAGGCAGAAGGATGGAGGGTTTGACACAGGCTGAGGGGATAGGGAAGAGAGGAGTGGTCACAGGCATACTCAGCACAACCCACTCCTCTCTGAGGCAGGGGGAATGATCATCAGCCCTCATCCAGGTCAGTCCTGAGACAACCTAAGAGGCATACAATGGGACACATGCTCATTTCCTTCCCTCTCCTGGGAGAGCTGTTGTTAAAGGTAGAGAGGAGGTCCCAGCCCTAGCCCCACATCCTACCAGGTTGGAAGGCATTGTCTAAGATCCCTTCTCTGGTGTCTTAGAGTTCTGAGATGCCCCCTTTTTTTTTTTTTTTTAAGATTTATTTATTTTTTAAATTTTTATTTATTTTTATTTTTAGATTTATTTTATTGTTTTTGACAGAGACAGAGGCAGAGAGAGACAAAGAGGGAGGGCCCAGAGCAGTCTCCATAGTTGTATGTCATCAGTTTTCAACATGGTTTTCTTCCACACAGGTGGGCGGGGACTGCGTAGAATGCGAACTGAACTGGGGGCCTCCTGTATGGGAAGCACACCTCATTTCAGCACATGGATCCACATGGGCTGGGGCCGGGATTCGATCCTCAGTCCCCAGGGCTGAAAAGTGAGCGCTTAACCCACTGAACAATCTGGCTTCCCCAAGATTTTTTTTAATTGTTTTTGACAGAGAGATAGACGGATAGAAGGAGGAGGGCCCCAAGCAGTCTCCATAGTTGCACATTATCAGTTTTTGACATGGTTTCATTCCATACAGGCAGGTGGGGGCTGCGCAGGGTGGGAACTGGGCTGGGGGCCTCCCACATGGGAAGCACGCCCCAGTTCAGCATATGGATCCTCATGGGCCCGGGGCCGGGGCCGGGATTCCATCCTTGGTCCCTGGGGCTGCAAAGTGAGCACTTCGGCTGAGCCATCCCGGCTTCCCCTGTGAGATGCCTTTTTAAGAAGGCTTCTGGTAGGGTTTCTTCAAACCACTCCTGATACCAGCCCTGTCCTTAGAGCCTCTCCTCTCTGTGACTGAAGGCTTTCTCAGGAACCTTGCTCCAGGGCTGGACTGTGACACAAGTACTTCACTTTCTACATCTTTTGTCTAAGATTTATGGCTCCAAATGAACTGAAGCTACAGCAGCTGGGAGTGAGGCTGGACCCGAGTGCTCATTAGGGGACAGAACTCTTACCTAATATATATGGCCTGCCTGGGGTCTGAGTGAAGAAAGGCTCCAGGCTGGTTTCTGAAATCCTAGGAAATTCAAGGAAACTGTTTAACCTTTAGATGATCACCAGCACTAACAGAGCAGGAAATGAAGCTTGAATTGAACTTTAAGGAGAAACTGTTAAAATGTGTTTAATGTTAAGGTGAACTATACATTACCTGACAATTCTATTAATTTAGGAAAGCCTGCTGCTACCATAATGTGGTGAGACAGGCATGTGATGAGTAAATAGTAAGTACAGGATAAGTAATTCAGAAACTGCTCTATTATAAATCAGTGAGAAGACATTTTTCCTGAAGCAGAAAGCTCATTCCACATGGTTCCAAAGGCAAATCCTACCAAGTCCCAAAAGGATGACCTTGTCTCCCTCAATCAACTTTTGCTGTGGTAAAAAGCATCACTGAAATCTCAGTGGTTTATGACAATGTGTATTTTGTACTTACATTACACATCTGGTGTGGGCCAGCCATGGCTGTGCTCCACATTATCTTCCTTGATTCAGGATTCAGCCTGAAGAGGCCTTGCCTATTTGGGACACCCCATTTTTGTGGTAAGATGGAAAATATAATGATGGAACTGGGCAACGCTCTTCAAACTTCTGTTCAGAAGTGATATTCATCAATACTACTCACATTTCACTGGCTGAATTACGTCAAATGGCCAAGCCTGGGGTCAATGGGTAGGAAGTCTGTTTCTCTGTTAAGGCCAAAAATGTACCTTCCTGATGTATTTTAAACTGTCTCAGAGCATAAAAATATTAACAGAGCTTCTAAATTCTTTGTATAAAGTGAGTTTTACAACAGCTTTATAAGCTGAGAAAGATGGCACAGTTGAAGTATATAGCAATCTCACTTATGAATATTGATGGATAAACCCTCAACAGAATATTCATGAACAGCATCAGGTGCACAATAAAAGAATAATACATTCTGAACAGACTGGTTCATGTCCAGGATCATGCAATATTAGAAAATTCTGTGAATTCATAATAGGAATGGATCTAATAAAAATCATTTATTTATTTATCTCTATGGTGTAAAGGCCTTTGATATGCTTCAACCACTATTCCTAAAAAAATAAAAAGAACTGAAAAAAACAGGGACAGACGAAAAATTCCTTTACATGGTATACACATGTAACCCAAACCCACAAAAACCATCATACTAGAAGGGAAAATGTTAAAAGTATTATCTCTAACAGTGAGGTCCACAATTATCATTCTCATTTGACACTGTACAGAGTTACTACTATTCAAATAAATTGTTCAAAAGATTTAACTACAAACATAATCCCATTTAAAATATCCACAAGAAGATAAAAGTTAGGAATAACCTTAACAAAAAATGTGTAAGAACCTATTTGAAGAAAAATTTAAATTCTACTGATGGATTAAAAAAAAAAAATACATAAAAAAAAAATACATGAAAAAATCAACGAGATATTTAAGTTCTTTAATGGCAATAAACAACATTATAAAGATGCTATACTTATTTTAAATTTATAAATTAATGTGATCTTAACAGAAATAAAGTATTACTTTTGTGCCTGGTAAGTTGATTCTAAAGTTCACATGGAACCACAGCCCAGCAAAAGAAAATGCTAAATGGGAACTACCATTGCCAATATTAAAACTGTATGATAAAAGTTTCGGTACTTCAAACATGTTACTAGTACACAAAAAGTCAGAGAAATAGAGCCAAACACAACTTAAATTTTGATAAAGTGGGATCTCAAAACTAAATCAATGAAGCAGTAGATTGACCATTTGGTAAATGGTATTGGAACAACTGGGTAGCAAAAGTCAGTTGGAATCTTTACCTTACACTGTACATCAAGATAAATTCCAAATGGTTCAAAGATTTAAGTGGAAAAACAAAACAAAAAATAATCAAAAAGAAAGTGAAAACATTTTAACACATAATATATACAATATATGCTTTACTTTGTCATTTTAAATACCTTGGAAAACACAAAACTAATCCTCCACTAAGTAATAATAATAAGTCTTTGTTATGACCTGAAGGGATTATAAAGCCTGAAATTTCAAAAGTTCCTCAATTGTTTTCCAGCAAAAAATTTCCAGGTATGTATAAGTTTAGAAATTTGGTTTTGTAGTTCGTTCTTTCTTCATCTTGGTTAATATCCATGGGCTCTATTATTGGCAAATTACTGAGTAAGCTTTATTCTTGCATATCAAACTTTGGAGTGAGGCAAACATAAAAGATACGTTCTACAGTGCAAGGAAAATAATCTGTATCAATAAAGATTTTTCTGAAAACAGCCTCAAAAGACCCAGTATTCATTCCACTTGGTTTCTGCTGTTTCCTAATGATACCTTTCTTTTTCAATGGTGTAAGAATTGTTCTTCTCCCTTAATTACAAATTTGCCTCACAAATAACATTCTAGTTGTAGGACTGGCAAACAGTTCTGTCTGAATGAACCCAAAAGAGGATGGCAGCGTTCTCTGAAGATAGCTTCTTTCTCTTTTACTGCGAAGGACATTGCATGCAACAGTATTTCCTCTTCCAGCCTCTCGCAGCCGAGTTCCGCAGCCAGTCCACTGACAGCCACAGATGCAAAGAGATCTTCGATAAATGTACAATAATCCAGGTAAACACTGGGATACCACGTTTGCCGCCTGGCACCGCGGGCCACTTCCGTTGCTCTGCACACATCCACAAACACCCCGTTGGGTACCTGAAAGCCTCGTATCGGGGTGACCTGGGCGTTGGGCACTTCTCCTCCAAACAGTAGCTGCGCATGCCCGAAGTCAGGCCCCCAAACCTTCGGGCTCGCGCTGGGGGTCTGGGAACACATCCTGGCCGGGGCTAGGTTCACGCTGGGGCGGGGGCCGGGGCCGGGGCCGGGGCCGGCTCTTGCAGTCTCCCTCCCCGTGTGGCCCAGCCATCGGGCCTTCGCCAACCTCATCTGCCATTCGGCTTCCACGGGCTCCGCAGGCGGCTCCGGGGCCGGCTCCCACTTCTGGCCCCCTACCTCCGCCGGCGGGACGTCGCGGTCGCCATTCACAGCGCCCGTCTGCGGAGCACCGCTCTCTGCGAGTTGCTCGGGCAGCCCACACCCAAGCCCGAGTTCAGCCGGCCCCAGAGACACCGACTAAAGCCGCAGCGCGACTGTGCGCGTGAGCACGCAAGAGCGTGCGTGCCTGTGCGCGCCTGTGCGCGCGCGTGCGTGTTTAACGCTTGTGCTTGCGTGGAGACCACGCCGGAGAAGATTCCTTCTAGGTACGAAGTTACGTCCAGGCTGCAGTTGGCCCTAGTCCCCAAGCAAGGACAAGGGCCGCTTCATGTTTTAAAATTGAGTCAAGTAATTCCTTGTAAGACACACCTACACGGTTATATCTCACTCCCTGTCTTATTGTAGAAAGCTATGCGTTTTTAGGGTCTGGAAACCTGAAACTGTCCTTCTATAGCTACTGTTATGTCATATACTCTCCCCACTTCTCCTCCTGCCTTTTCCTCTCCCCTCCCTCCTTCCCGTCTTTCCCTTCTACTCCTCCTCCTCTTCCCCTGCTACCCCACTCTTTTCACCCCTCTCCTCATCCTTTCTTCTTTCATTCCCTCCACCTTCCAGCCTCCCTACCTTGTTTTTTCACCCCTTGCTCTCCCTGTTGAGTCTAAGTTTCTGGCAGACGTCTCTGCTTAGGCTACTGTTGTAAGCCCGTAAAATGTCAGCTCAGACTGCTTTTACTTCCAGGGGAACTGTCTTCCAGACCCACTTGTAATGCCACATCGGGGCTTGAGTTTGCTTTGGGGCCCCGTGTTCTCTTGTATTAGTTTATTTGCTTATCTACACCAATGCAAATTGTCTTACTATAATTACATCATATACTTTAAATATGATTTCTTGATATCTGATGAGGCTGAATCCGTTTGAGAATTTTCATAAAAATCCTATTGGGATTTTTGCTTAGAAACTCATGACTTCTTAGATTAATTTAGGGGAGAACTGGAATCTTAAAATGAATTCTCCTCCATTAATGTGGTATATGTGTCCACTTATTCAGCTCTTCTATTAAATGCTGTGTTTTATAGTATTTATTTGTTATTCTTTGAGCAAAAGTGAGAGAGAAAGAGAAGTGGGGTGGGTCCAGAGCAGTCTCCATAGTTGTACATCATTAGTTTTTGACATAGTTGCATTCTACACAGGTGGATGTGGGGCCACACAGGGCAGGAACCAAACGGGGGGCCTCCCGCATGGGAGGTGAGAACCTTCACCGCCATCTTGGCAGTTACCAGTTGTGCCACAGTTCAGCATGTGGGTTTGCACTGGCCAAGGCCAGGATTCGATCCCTAGGCCTCATGGTTGCAAGGCAAGCACTCAACCTGCTGAGCTATCCCTACATCCCCTATAGTATTTTTAAATAATTGTTTTGCAGACATAGATAGTAAAACTAAAAACAATGAATGATAAATTCAAGATGTAGTTTGGTTGGAAAAGTGAGGCAATGGGGAGGGATACCTGTTTTTGATGTTTGGATTATGTCTAGTTTTTGGCTATTATAAATGACATTGCTGTGACTATTAAACAATGACCTGGTTATATATTCAAGGTAGATCTGAGGCACACTTGCTCACTCACTGTTCCCACATCTATTTTAAGTAGCTTCTCTGCCAGACCCCATCAAATTAACACCCCTGGTCCCCAAACCAGGCTTTCTCTCCATGCAACAGCTTTCACAATAGGGACCCTGGGAATAGGACAATCTTCAGATGTGGTAGACACTTGGTTTTCATTTATTGTTATATTTATTTATTTATTTTTTATAGTTAGATTTATTGAGGGTGACATTGGTTGGTAAAAATTACATAGGTTCCAGGTGTACAATTCTATAATACATTATCTGTGATAATTTATTAGTTTTTGATGCCAGAAGATGACCTTGTTGCTTTGTTGTTTTATAGTTTCTTAAGGCTCACAAAATAGAAGCCTCTGATGTTGGCTTTCAAAGTCTTTACGATAGGGATCCTGCTACTCTGATAATATACCAGAACTTCTTTTAAATATATATATATATATTTATTTATTTATTTTTGACAGAGACAGAGAGAGATACAGAGACAGAGACAGAGAGAGAACTGAACTGGGGGAGCTCCCAGTTCAGCATATGGTTCCGCACAGGCCGGGGCTGGGATTCGATCCCCGGTCCCCGGCGCTGCAAAGTGAGCGCTTAACCCTCTGAGCCATCCCGGCTTCCCCCAGAACTTCTTAACTCATGTTGCAGTCCCTAAAAATAAAATATTGCTGTAGTACCATAAACATGTGTGGATATCTCTTCTTTTTTTTCTTTATGTAGCAACCTCTGCTTAATTTTTACATCAACTTTTTACTGATAGAACACACTAGTATTTTAATATTCAGAATAATTGTTAACTCTTGTTGAATTATCCTGACATTATGTTGTGAGAAAAGGGTAAGGAAATTCCCATCCATCTAAATATATGGTTTATGAGACCATTGTGTGAAATGTAGGTCTGTCTTACCATTGCAGTTTCAAAAAAATGAAAAATTTTTATGGTTTCTGAGCAATTTTCATAGCATCTTTGTTCTTTGGGGAAAATAAGTAGAAGATTTTAATAATTATTGCATGATCTATATATGAAGTGCTGATGAAAACAGTTTTCTCCAGGCTTACACTCTGTTGCATAAGAATTCCTGTTAGAAAAATATGATACAATTCAGAAATTTTGGTTCAGAAAATCTGAAATAAATTTATGCTTCATCTATCAGAGGGATTTGGAGCCATGAGTCACACACAAAAAGTCCTCTTATTCTGTCTGTCCTGCCCTTCACGTGGAAACAGTGCTAACTTCCATTAGCTGACATTGGTCAGCACCATGGACAGCACCACAGAGGCCACAGCTTTTGCAAATGTTGGCGTCAAGGAGAGTATCTATCAGAACAGAACTTACTCTTTTAGGGCCGTCAGCACAGCCTGGAAGGAGCAAAAGACACCGAGAAGGGAAGACTTTAGGGTCTGGGAATAGATTTCTATTTCTTGAGAAATTCCTTATTTGCTGAGAGAACATCAGGAATTTGGATTGAGGAGGACTGAGAAAAATGAGATTTGGGGAAGATTTCAGAGGCACTTCCAACATTTCTTGTTGAATATTGATCCCTATGAACTCTCTGTGCCATATCTTTTTATCTGAAACATCACTACTGGCCACCATGAGCACAAAGAAGTAACTAAGAGAAAGATGAACGTAAGAATCCATGTGGAGTGGACTGGGTTGATAAATATCATTCAAGGAATGGCAGTTATTGTATGTTTAGCAGGATCACCATGTAAAGTTATGCAGGTTATTCAACTAAAATGGCTACTATCCAGGAAAAAAGTAGATATGAAATCTAACTCATCCTCTGCTCAGCAAGCCAGGGACCCCAGGATAGTTTTCATCCACTTAAAGAATTGCTTAATACCTTGCAAAATAAGTTACAGGCTAGTGTTGGGGTCCTATGATTCATTATCAAAGTGAGGAAATGACCAAGATTGAGACAGGGAAGATGAAAGGAGGAGTTTTTGCCTAATCAAAGCCCAAGAGTTTACGAATAGAGAGCAGGAAATTTCCTTCCAGTATGGAATGAAGAAAGGCCTGAAGAATAACTGTGTGTTGCCACCTCAAGGTATCTGGATGTGAGGTTGGAGGAAGGCTAAGGAAAGAAGCAAGCCAGTTAGTAAGGTTAGACTTGAAGAAGAAGCTGTGACAATGGAGTCTATTTCCATAATACTTTCTTAAATTTGCCTTTGAAGGAAATCTTTGTGGTTCTCCAACTATTCCTTGGATTAAAAACGTTTAAGTGCTAGTCTTGTAATTTTCTTTGTTCATTTTTACTCCAGTGCATCTTAAACAAAGTCAGGCATAGTGTCAATATATAATACACATCCTTAGACTGCAAGAAGAATAATTAAGAAATTTTACCTGATTTTCCCAAATTACAAAGTTTTTCCCCCAACCACCAATTATAGTTTTATGGCTGATAGGTGCCTAATATCTTGGTTTAGTTTTCTGAAATGGGGGAGGAAATTTGCTTCAGAGTTTCTGACAGAAAGTAAGCACCATATAAGGACATTGCTTCCAATGTCTTCTCAGACATTTTAGTAACACTGTCATCACGCCTGTGGCTGAGAAATGGTGATCTGCTTTGATTCCTTAATCCCTCCTATAATACTCTCACACCTCTCTTGGTGATGATGGCTTTCTATATTTCGTCTTTTTCCCCCTCTGAAGAATCTTGTTATGTTTTTACGAGTTTTAATAACCAAGAGTGGGGGAAGTCTGAGGAGAAACCATTCTTTAGTGAGTTCTTGGAACCACATGGTCACTGAGATGGAGAGATCTCCTTGACATTGGGGAGTCTGGTCATATTCCTGTCTCTCAGACGGCCACTGAGGTCAGGGAGACATCTCTTGACACTTGCACCATCTTCACATATTTTGGGTCAAATCTATGGGGAAAGCTGTTCCAGTGTCGGCCAGTTACCATGACCTGAAGGAAAAAAATGTCAGAAATACAGTATGCTACTGATCAAACTTTCCATCTTCCTTTTCACTTATGCCCCATACACACACCACCCACCCAGAAAACTCCTAGTCCCACTTCTACACCCTGTAGAAATGCTTCTTTTCATAGACAAGTTTTTGAGACTCTTTAGGATAGTTGTTCACTCTATTTTCTGTGTTTCTCTCATTCCCCCAGTGAGGTTCTACCACCCTCCGTTGCATGGTCTGTGTTTGCTTGGCCTTCCTTCTAGCCTAGAAGATTCTCATGGCCAGGAACTGTGTCTCGTGACTCTTACATCCCTGTATCTTGTAGAGAGCATCACAGGCTAAGAGGTTGTAAGTGTCATTGAATGCACAAGTTTCAGTTCTGCAAAACTTTACTGCTACATACTTCTGACAACCCAGGTGTTCCTCTGAGTAGCCCATATTTGGGGTGATAGAAGTAGAGGATGAAACTTGAGTGTTCTTTTTTTTTTAAGATTTATTTTTATTGTTTTTGACAGAGAGAAAGAGAGACAGAGAGAGAGAGAGAGAGAGAGAGAGAGAGACAGAGAGACAGAGAGACAGAGAGACAGAGAGAAAGGGGGAGGCCCAGAATAGTCTCCATAGTTTCATGTCACTAGTTTTTCTAGTTTCATTCCACAGGTGGGCGGGGCTGCACAGGGCAGGAACTGGGCTGGGGTCTCACCCCAGTGAGAACTGAACTGGGGGCACTCCTCAGTTCAGCACATGGGTCCACATGGGCCGGGGCTGGGACTCAATCCTCAGACCCCGGGGCTGCAAGATGAGTGCTCAACCCACTGAGCCATCCAGGTATTTCTAAAACTTCCATGTTCTTAAGGAGGTAGAGTAAAACATGATTAAAAATTGGATATTATTTTTTAACAGCTTATTGGTATATGAAAAGTTGTCCCACTTCAGTCTTAGTGAGACATTAGTTTTTTTGCTTCTCCATTTAAAAGGTCAGAATGTTTAAATTATACTGTATTAGTGAGGCTATGGAAAAACAATCACTTTTTGTTGTTAATTTGTCCAATTTATTTTTATTGTTTTTGACAGAGGGAGAAAGACAGAGAGAAGGGGAAGGGCCCAGAGCAGTCTCCATAGTTGCATGTCATCAGTTTCTGACATGTTTCATGCCACACAGGTGGGCAGGGGCCGCACAGGGCGGGCACAGGGCTAGAACCTCTCGCATGGGAAGCACACCCCAGTTCAGCACATGGGCCAGAACCGGGATCCGACCTTCAGTCCTCAGGGCTGCAAAGAGAGTGCTTAACCCACTGGCATCCCCACCTTCAAGTATTTTGATGCAGTGTGTGGATCTCTCAGCTGTTTGTGTGCTTCATAGGGAACCCTTTTTTGAATTATAGTTCAATTTGTTTTAAGTTTTAGGGGAGTTTATCAAAAGCTGTTCTCATTCTGCCATTTGGATGACATCTCCACATCTATCTTTTAAAATGATCTCTCTCTCTCTCTCTCTCTCTCTCTCTCTGTCAAAAAGACAATTAAAAATAAATAAATAAATATAAAAAAAAATGATTTAAAATGAGTGCTTTTATTTCTTCAGATAGATATCCAGAAGCAGAACTGTATGGTAGTTCTACTTTTAATTTCTTATTTATTTATTTTATTTTTTTGTTAAATTTATTGGGGTGACATTAATTGATATCAATTACATTGTTTCCAGGTGTACAATTCTACATTACATTGTCTATACATCACATTATGTGCTCACCACCCAGAATCAGCTCACTTTCCATCACCGTGTGTTTGATTCCCCCTCCCCCGCACCCATCTCTCCCACCTACCTCCTCCCTTACCTTCAGATAACCACTAAATTACTGAGTGTGTCCATGAGTCTTTGTTTCTTTGTTACTTTCAGTTTTATATTTTACCTATAAGTGAGGTCATATGTTTCTTGATTCTTTCAGTCTGACTTATTTTGCTTAATAAGATGTTTTCAAGGTCTGTCCATGTTGTCACAAATTGTTGTATTTCATCTTTTCTTATTGCTGAGTACTATTCCATTGTATAAATGCACCACGACTTCTTTATCCAGTCATCTATCAGAAGACACTTTGGTTGTTTCCACGACTTGGCCAACATGAACTGTGCTGCGATGAACATTGGGGTACATGTATCTTTGCGGATTAAGGATTTCAGGTTTTTTGGGTAGATACCCAGGAGAGGGATTGCTGGGTCATATGGCAGTTCCATTCCTAGTTTTTTGAGGAATCTCCACACTGCCTTCCACAGTGGTTGTACCAACTTACATTCCCACCAGCAGTGTATGAGGGTTCCTTTTTCTCCTCAGGCTCTCCAGCACTTGTTATCCCTTGTCTTGTTGGTTATAGCCATTCTAACAGGTGTGAGGTTGTATCTCATTGTGGTTTTAATTTGCATTTCTCTAATTGCTAGTGATGTTGAGCATTTTTTCATGTATCTGTTGGCTGTTTGTGTATCTTCAGGAGAGAAGTGCCTGTTAAGGTCTTCTGCCCATTTTTTAATTGGATCGTTTTTTGTTGTTGTTGAGCTGTATGAGTTCTTTATATATTTTAGATATTAGCCCCTTATCAGAAGCATTGTTTGCAAATATTTTCTCCCATTTGGTTGGTTTCCTTTTTACTTTGTTGATGGTGTCCTTTGCTGTGTAGAAGATTTTTAGTTTGATATAGTCTCATTCATTTATTTTTTATTTTACTTCCCTTGCCTTTGGGGTCAATTCATAAAGTGCTCTCTGAGCCCAAGGTCTATAAGTTTAGTGCTGATGCTTTCTTTCTTTTAAAGATTTATTTATTTATTTATTTATTTATTTTTAAAAGATTTATTTTTATTGTTTTTGACAAGAGTGAGAGCTACAGAGACAGAGAGGAGGGGGAGGGCCCAGAACAGTCTCCATAGTTGCACATAATTCATTTTGTCACATAGTTTCATTCCACAGGTGGGTGAGGGGCTGCGCAGGGCAGGAACTGGGCCGGGGTCTTCACCCTGGTGAGAACTGAACTGGGGGCACTCCCCAGTTCAGCATATGGGTCCACACGGGCCAGGGCCGGGATTTGATCCTCAGTCCCTGGGGCTGCAAAGTGAGCGCTCAACCCACTGAGCCATCCCAGCTTCCCCTAAAGATTTATTTTTATTGTTTTTGACAGAGAGAAAGAGATACAGAGACAGAGACAGAGATAAGGGGGAGGGCCCAGAACAGTTTCCATAGTTGCACATCATTGGTTTTTCCACATAGTTTCATTCCACAGGTGGGCACGGGGCTGCACAGGGCAGGAACTGGGCCAGGGTCTCACCCCAGTGAGAACTGAACTGGCGGCATTCCCCAGTTCAGCATATGGGCCTGCACGGGACAGGGCTGGGATTTGATCCTCAGTCCCTGGGGCTGCAAAGTGAGCGCTTAACCCACTGAGCCATCCCGGCTTCCCTACTGATGCTTTCGCCTATGCACTTTATAGTTTCAGGTCTTACATGGAGTTCCTTAATCCACTGTAGAGTTAATTTTGGTATATGGTGACAGTTCACAGTCCAGATTCATTCTTTTGCAGGTGGTTTTCCAATTTCCCAGCACCATTTACTGAATAGGCTTTCTTTTCCCCATTTTATATTTTTTGCTCCTTTGTCAAAGGTTACCTGTCCGTATATTTGTGGCTTTATTTCTGGGTTTTCAATTTTGTTCCATTGGTCTGTATGTGTTTTTCTGCCAATACCAAGCTGTGTTGATTATTGACGCTTTGTAGTATAGGAGGATTGCTTTGGCAATTCGGAGCCTTTTGTAGTTCCATATGAATCTGATAATTAAAAAAAATCTATTTCTTTTTTTTATTTTTTTATTTTTTTTTTAATTTTGTTTTTTTTTTTTAATTGGTTTTGACAGAGAGAGAGAGAGAGAGAGAGAGAGACAGAGACAGAGAGAGAACTGAACTGGGGGAGCTCCCAGTTCAGCATATGGATCCGCACGGGCCGGGGCCGGGATTCGATCCTCGGTCCTCAGCACTGCAAAGTGAGCGCTTAACCCACTGAGCCATCCGGCTTCCCCTATTTCTTTTTTTTTTAAAGATTTATTTTTTATCCTTTTTTGTCAGAGAGAGAATGGGGAGGGCCCAGAGCAGTCTCCATAGTTGACAACATTAGTTTTCCATATAGTTTCACTCCACAGGTGGGCACGGGGCTGCGCAGGGCAGGAACTGGGCTGGGAGCCTCCTGCATAGGCCCTGGCAAGAACTGAACTGGGGGCACACCCCAGCTCAGCATATGGGTCCACATGGGCCAGGGCTGGGATTCAATCCTTGGACTCCGGGACTGCAAAGCGAGCATTTAACCTGCTGAGCCATCCCAGCTTCCCCTAAAATCTATTTCTTGAAAGAATGTCTGTGGGACTTTGATGGGAATTGCATTAAATCTGTATATTGCTTTGGGTGATATGGCCATTTTAACTATGTTGATTCTTCCAATCCATGAACATGGAATATCCTTCCATTTCTTTGTATCTTCTTTAATTTCTTTTAATAGTGTCTTATAGTTTTCCATCTATAACTCCTTCATGTTCTTTGTTAAGTTTATTCCTAAGTATTTTATTTTATTTTTGTTTTGATTGCAAATGGTATCATTTTTCTCATTTCTTTTTCTGAAATTTCATTGTTTGTGTATAAAAAGCTGTGGATTTTTTTTTTTTTTTAAATTTAGGCTTTTTTTTTTCTTTTCTTTTAAATTTTATTGTTTTTTGACAGAGAGAGATACAGAGACAGAGAGAGAACTGAACTGGGGGAACTCCCCAGCTCAGCATATGGGTCCACACGGGCTGGGGCCAGGATTCGATCCTCGGTCCCCGGGGCTGCAAAGTGAGCGCCCAACCCTCTGAGCCATCCCGACTTCTCCAAAAGCTGTGGATTTTTGTACATTGATTTTGTATCCTGCAACTTTACTGTATTCATTTATTATTTCTAACAGTTTTCTGGTAGAATCTTTGGGATTTTCTATATAAAGGATTATATCGTCTGCAAAAAGTGACAGTTTAACTTCTTCATTTCCAATTTGAATGCCTTTTATTTCTTTTTCCTGCCTAATGGCTCTGGCTAGGACTTCCAGCACTATGTTGAATAGCAGTGGTGACAGGGGACATCCCTGTCTGGATCCTGATTTTAGAAGAAAAGGTTTCAGTTTTTCCATACTCAGTATGACATTCGCAGAGGGTTTGTCATATATGGCCTTTATCTTCAGTGCATATTTATTTTTTATTTTACTTTTGACAGATAGAGAGAGAGACAGAGACAGAGACAGCTAGAGAACCGAACTGTGGGAACTCCCCAGTTCAGCATGTGGGTCCTGCCTGGGCCGGAGCCGGGATTCGATCCTCGGTCCTCAGGGCCTCAAAGCGAGCGCTCAACCCGCTGAGCCGTCCCGGCTTTCCCTATATATGGCCTTTATTATGTTGAGGTATTTTCCTTTTATGCCCATTTTATTAAGTGTTTTGATCATAAATGGATGTTGTATCTTGTTGAAACTATTTTTAATTTCTTGAGAGAAATTCATGCTATTTTTTACAATTACTGTACGAATTTGCAATTCCACCACACTGGACAATGATTCTCCTTTCTCCATATCCTCCCCAATATTTCTTTTTTTTTCTTTTTAAAATTTTTTTAAATAGTCAATCTGACAGGTGTGAAGTGATATTGCATCATAGATTTGATTTGCATTTTCCTGATGATTAGTAGTGTTGAACATCTTTTTTTATGTGTCTGTTGGCCGTTAGTATGTCTTCTTTGGAAAAAATGTTTGTACAGGTCTTATGTCTTTTGAAAAATCAGGTTGCTGATTTTGCTGTTGAGTTGAATGAGTTCTTTATATATTTGGCTATTAACTATATCAAATGTAACATTTTCAAATATCTTCTCCCATTCATTGTGTTGCCTTTTAATTTTCTTGGTGGTTGTGTGAAGGGAGAAATACCTAGCCAGCCACCAGCTATTTCAATTTCTCCAAGTGAAGTGTCAGACATGAGGAAAGTATCCATGTGGAAGCCCAGACCAGGAAATCCTTCAAAAAACTCAACTGCCCCCCAAGACAATTCAATTAACTCCACAAGACACCCTTCCCATAGAGGGCAGTAAAGCCACAAAGTTGGGAGAGATGATCCTAAATTATTGTTTTAAACCAAAATATTTTGGTGAGTTGTGTTGTTTTACAATGATTCACCAGAACAACATCAAAAGCAGAGTCTGTCTGGTGACTGCCTTCTTGTGTAAAAATTGTGCTTGTTTCAACAATAACTTTTACTCTTCTTGATCTAAAACCCTAACAATTCATTACCAAACATGCCCCAGTTTTCTGTCCACATCAATTAAAAAATTTATACTTCTTTGGATATAAGAACAAAAGGGATTCTTTGAGGAAAATCTTATGTGGCTCTCCAACTATCCCTTGGATTAAAAATTCTAAGTGCTGGCCTTATCATTTTCTTTGTTCACATTTTCCTGAGTGCATCTCAGACCAAGCTAGACACAATGTCCAATATGC
This sequence comes from Craseonycteris thonglongyai, assembly GCA_004027555.1. NCBI lineage: Eukaryota > Metazoa > Chordata > Mammalia > Chiroptera > Craseonycteridae > Craseonycteris > Craseonycteris thonglongyai. The sequence continues at coordinate 16,039 of PVKE010032494.1, forward strand.
AATAAACATCCTTAGCATGAAGGAACAATTAAAAAATTTCTCAGATTTTTCTCACATCACAAAGCTTCTACCCCAAACCACCAATTATAACTCTATGTCTGTAAACAGATACCTAATATCTTAAATTAGTTTTATGAAATTGGGGAATTGTGCTTCAGGGTCTCTGTCAGAAAGTACATACCATAAAGGACATTGTTACCAATGTCTCCTTGGACATTTCAGTGACCCTGTCACTCACTCCTGTATCAGAGAAATACTTATATTAATATTTGATCCCCTGATCTGTCCCACAGTACTCTCACACCCTTCTTGGTGATGGCCATTTTCTTTTTTTTCTACTTTTCCCCTCTGAAGTAAAAAGCAAATCTTGTTAAGTTTTCAAGAGTTTAATGGCCAAGAGTGGGAAAAGGGTGAGGAGAACCTATTCTGTTAGTGAGCTCTGGGAACCACTTGGTCACTTATGGAGGGATCTCTATGACAATGGAGAGTCTGGTCACATCCCTTTGTCACAGATATCCACTGAGGACAGGGAGACATCTCTCCATATCTGCATCATCTTCACGGATTTGGGATCGAATCGATGGGAAAAACTGTACCAGTGCTCACCATTTACCAGGACCTGGAAGAGAAAATGTATCAGAAATACAGTACGCCACCGATTACACTTTCCATCTTCCTTTCCACCTGTGTGCTGTACACACATCGTCCACCCAGAAAACTCCTAGTCACACTTCTACACCCAGTAGAAATGCTTCTTCTCATTGATATCTTTTGAGACGCTTATAGACAGTTGTTTACTCTATTTTCTGTGTTTGTCTCACTTCTTTTTTTTAATATATTTTTATTTATTTATTTATTTAGACAGAGGGGAGAGAGAGAGAGAGAGAGATACAGAGACAGAGAGAGAACTGAACTAGGGGAGCTCCCAGTTCAGCACATGGTTCCGCATGGGCCTGGGCCGGGATATGATCCTCAGTCCCCGGCGCTGCAAAGTGAGCGCCTAACCCACTGAGCCATCCCGGCTTCCCCTGTCTCACTTCTTCAGTGAGGTTCTACCACCCTCTGTTGCACGGTCTGTGTGTGCTTGGCCTTCCCTCTAGCCTAGAAGATTTGCATGACCAGGAACTGTTTCTGGTGACTCTTTTGTCCCTGTATCTTGTAGAGAGCATCACAGGCTAAGAGGTTGCTAAGCGTCATTGAATGCATAAGTTTCAGTTCTGCAAACTTTACTGCCAGGAACTTCTAACAGCCTAGGTCTTTCTTTGCGGAGCCCAGATTTCAGATGCAAGAGGTGAAGGGCGAAACTCGACTGTTCTGAAAGAGGTAGAATAGTACGTAGGATTGAGAATTGGCTATTATTATTTTTAACAGCTTTGAGGCACAAGAAAAGATGTCTGACTTCATTCTTAGTAAGACATTAATGTTGCTGCTTCTCTATTTAAAAATGTCAGAATGCTTAAAGGCATACTTTCGGTGAGGCTGTGAAGAAACAGTCACTTACTTTGTGTTAATCTGTCAAATGTACAATGAATACGCTTTTGAACTAGTTACTCCCTTTCTCGGAAATGATGCTGTAATATAGGGGATCTGATAATGGCAGACATGTGAGAGAGAATTCAGCATCGTTCGTGACAGAAAAATATGGAAAGAGCCTAAGTGTGCATGAATGAGGCCCAGTTACACCATCTTTGCTAATGCTACTGGATATTATGTAAAATTAGATCATGTGGGAACAGCATGGACAGAATGATTTCTCTAAGATACATTCTTGACAACAAATAAACTGTAGTCTTCAAGGTGTGGTGTTTATACTTATGGCATCATTTGTTTAAAAATAAAGAAAGCAGGGGAAGCCGGGATGGCTCAGTGGGTTAGGCGCTCACTTTGCAGCCCCGGGGACCGAGGATCGAATCCTGACCCTGGCCCGTGCAGACCCATATGCTGAACTGGGGAATGGCCCCAGTTCAGTTCTCACCAGAGTGAGACCCCGGCCCAGTTCCTGCCCTGTGCAGCCCCACTCCCACCTGTGCAATGAAACTATGTGGAAACAACGATGATGTGCAGCTATGGAGACTGTTCTGGGCCCTCCCTTTTCTCTCTGTCTCTGTCTCTGTATCTCTCTCTCTGTCAAAAACAAAAACAAAAACAAAAACAAAAAGAAAGTAGATCTGATAAATAGATGATAGATAGCAGAAAGATAGATAGATAGATAGACAGACAGAGGTAGTAGATACACTTGCATAAGCACATATCTGAAAGGAGCATAAACAAAGTAGAAACTGTTGTCCTGCTGAGGAGAACTGGGGTTTGGTACTGAGAGAAAGGCTTAATTTAGACTAGTTATAATAATTATTTTTTTTTAAAGATTTATTTCATTGTTTTTGAGAGAGAGAGAGAGAGAGAGAGAGAGA
>PVKE010032495.1:0-18450 GCA_004027555.1 Craseonycteris thonglongyai
TCTGTTACAGGGGCACTAATTTCATTCATGAAGGCTCCACTTTCATCACGTGATCACTTCCCATCAGTCCCTCCTTCTAATACCATCATATTGTTGGGGGAACATAATATAAACATTAAGTCTACTGAAAAATGTATATTAAAGTAATCCTCATATCAAACTTTAATGAAAAAGTTTCTGTGATTATATTTAATTCTAAGAAAAAGGTAGGAGACAAAAAGCTCTACTCCAAGTGTAGAAAGTTTGGAAAAGTAGCCAAATTGTCTAAGAAAGAAAGAAATATGACCTTAGTGTGAATGTTCATATTCATTTTATATTTTCTTCTATTTTGATGGATAAAAATGCAATATTAAAATATTTCCCAGCAGAAAAATAAAAGGTCACTCAGATTTCATTTTTTTCTTAAATTTCATTTACTAAATGAAAAATTAAGTATTAGGTATTAGAAAATATGAAAAATAAAAGTTTTTTCTGTAATAAATTACTTCATTTGTGCATTCTTTAAAATATTCTTTATGAAGTTCTTACATTTAATACAAACAATATTATGTTGAAAAATTATATATTATACTAATTATATTAAAATTAACTAAAGATAGGTAAATCTGTGATAACAATAAAAACCATATTACATTGCATTTTACCATCAAGAAACCTCTAGAATCCAGTACTTCTGATTTTTTTTCCTGACTAAAAATCTCCAGTCTCAGAACCATAGTGATGCCAAAGATAAACAGAATTGATTCTAAGGCAGCCCAACAGGCAACATAAAAACCATTTGTGCTGAACAAGTTCTTTCTACTTTGGGAATCCAAAGCCTAATCTTGTTACATTTGAATGTAACCCCTGTCCTGTCACATTCTGATAAGCATCTTTTAGTGCTAGAAGAGCAATTTTCTCTTTAGCTTTAAAAACTTCTGCCTTTACTTTAAATAGCAAGTGATTTATTGTCAACTTGCAGAGTTTATTTTTGAATTTACATTTATTTTCATTTGTGTGAATACTTTTAGGTTTTGGAAAGATATTGAAATATAAAGTGGTTTGATTTGCATACGTGGTCTTGCTCTTATTTACCCCACTTGCCTTTCTACCAATAAATATTTATGTATTATCCTTTAAAGTGGGGGTCCCCATGTCATGGGCCATGGACCAGCACCAGTCCCTGGCCAGTTAGGAACCAGGCCAGTTAGGAACCAGTGCTCACAGAAGGAAGTGAGCACTGCCAAGGGATCTAAGCTTCATCTGTATTTACAGTCACTCCCCATTGTTCACATTATCACCTGAGCTCCACCTCCTATCAAATCAACAGTGTCATTAGATTCTCATAGGAGCATAAACCCTATTGTGAACTGCACATGTGAAGGATCTAGGTTGCACATAACCTTATGAGAATCTAATGCCTGATAATCTGAGGTGGAGCTGAGGTGGTGATGCTAGCACTGGGGAGAAACTGCAGATACCAATGAACATTAGCAGAGAGGTTTGACTACACAGGGACTGTAATAAATCAGTTGCTTGCGGACTCTTATCAAAATCTGAACTCAGGGCTCCACTGATTCTGCATTATGGTGAGTTGTATAATTATTTCATCATATATTACAATGTAATAATAGTAGAAATAAAGTGCACAATACATTTAATGTGCTTGAATCATTCTGAAACTGTCCTCTCATTTCTCCTTTTCCTGGTCTGTGGAAAAACTTTCTTCCACAAAACCAGTCCCTGGTGCCAGAAAGTTGGGAACTACAGCCTTAAAAGATCCTGATTTGGACTTCCTGTTGAGAATTATTCGGGTTTTTTTGTTGTTTTTTTTTACAGAAATGAAAGAAAAGTTTATTAATAGTAAAAGCAGTAAAAGTACAATTCCAAGAGGTGAAAGCAGGCCTGATAAGCAAGAAGAGGTGGCTCAAAAGGCACCGATTACTGGGGTCTGAGCAGTTTTATGCCTTTTCCTAGAAGGGATTATGACCCTCTGGGCGTGGGGCCTATTGATTGACAGTCTTGATTGACAGGGGGTCATTATATCACCTTTATGTATCTGTGTAAATTCCTGCTTAGAGTTCAATCTGATATAATGCTATTAATAAACTTCTAGGCATATGTATGATATTATAATCATGGTATAATGAGCCTTCAGTTGAAGGTGGGTTTTTTGGGAGGAGTCCTGAGAGCCTCCTATTCTTTTGCCTGCCTAATTTTCCCTTGAGAAACATGATCCCTGCAAATCTCTACAGAAAGCTGAAGGTCTCTTCTTGTCTGTTACTTCCTGCTGAGTGTGGTTTATATCCCTGCGTGTTTATGTGGGGAGGGGGTTGGTGTCACAGAGCTCTCCCTCTCACTAGGCTAAAAAGGGAGGGGAGTGGTCTCGAGATCCACCTCAAAGATGATGTTGACTTCGTTGGGTAGCATGGTCTGGATGCCTCGCTGGAGTATAATACATGTGCTGATGGCCCCCAGATGAGGAGAGAGTTATTTGGTCTTGAACAATGAGGCAGAAAAGTGATACAGAGTCAAACATCCAGACATATGATTTACTTTTTTAACATTGAGACATTTTAATTACCTTTTGATCTACTCTTCAAAATGGTTTTGAAATAGATCTGTTGTTTATATAATCATAGAACATTAACTTCTCAAACATACAGGCTTTGAATATAGACCAAAAATATAAACTTTAATTATATTCAAAATACAAATTTTACCCATGGATAAATGTGTTCCCTCCAATATATCCATAGCTACCACAAACTTTAAATTCCCATTCTTGTACCTCATATCACCATAATATAATTTATGAGAAAGTAGGTTCCCAGGAAATTGAGTTGAATGAATGCCATTCAAGATCAGTGGTATCAAAAGACAAAATACAGCCATCTGTGACAACATGGAGGAACCTTGAAACCATCTTATTACGCAAAAAAGGCCAGGCTGAAAGAATCAACAAACATATGAACTCACTTATAGGTGGAATATAAAACTGATGGACACAGTCAATAGTTTGGTGGTTACCTGAGGGTAAAGGGAAAGGTGGGTGGAAGAGTGGGGGTGGGGAGTAGGGATGTGGTATCAAATATATATGGTGATGGAAGAAGAGCTGACTCTGGGTGGTGAACACGTAATGCAGTACATAGACAATGAAATGTAGAATTGTACACATGGAGCCTATGTAATTTTTGCCAACCAATGTCACTCCAATAAATTTAACAATTAAAAACAAACAAGCAAACAAACGAACAAAAACCCATCAGTGGTATCGTGAACATCATTCACGATGGTCAAGTCATGGAAATAACCAAAGTGTCCTTTGATAGATGACTGGATTAAAAGCTGTGGTACATATATACAATGGCATATTACTCAGCTATAAGAACATATGAAATACTGCTTTTTGCAACAACATGAATGGAACTTGAGGTCATCATGCTAAGTGAAATAAAGCCAGAGAGAAAAAGCTAAGAACCCCATGACTTCATTTATATGTAGACTATAAAACTGAAAGCAGCAAAGAAACAAAATCTCATGGACCTAGTCAATAGTTTAGTGGTTACCTGAGGGTAAGTGGGGGGTGGGTGGGAAAGAAGAGAAGGGGAGCTAAATACAGTGTGATGGAAAAAAAGCTGACTCTGGGTGGTAAACACATATTGTAACACATAGGTAAAGCACTGTAGTGTTGTACAACTGAAACCTATGCAATTTTCACTAACCAATGTAACCCTAATAAATTTAACAATAAAAAAATGATCAGTGGTATCAACTTGATCATAGTTCATTTTAGGGGTGAACTCTTGTGCCCATCTCCTCATGTATCCATAGAAACTTCTATTACAGTTACTTTCTTTCTCTCTGCCTCTTCTCTTACTTTTCCCCAGAAGACCAAAAAAAAGACTTACCTATTTATGACCTTAGAAGAAGAAACGAGGCATATTCGTTTCAGACACTTGTTTTCTCTCCTTCTGTTTATTTCTTCCTGTAGTGAATTGCATATTGTTTTGTTATTTTATCCCTTGAAGTTAAGAACCTGTCCTATGGAACAGGCTTTCCCTTGTTTAGCATTGTCAATGACTGAAGGGAAGGCATGTAAATACGTTCATTCATATGTTCATTCATGTGGAATGCTAAGTTTTAATCTTTCTGTTTCCTAGATATACCTTCTATTTGGCTTTTGAATTCAGGTGGAGAATAAGGCTGCTATTTTTGGCCTACAAAAATTCTAATAGTTTGTAGAATACAAAAGTGTTAGCAAGATTTCCCATATGTTTGATGTTGTCTGAGAAGCTGCTCTCAGGTTTTTTTCTACAATGAAAAATATCCAGTGTGATCTCTTCTTAGCAGCTCTCAGAGAGAATGGCACAACTAGGAAGTGTTTTTGATGCAATAACCTAGATAAACAGATAGGTATTTTTTATTGTGCTATACCAGTAGTATCACATAGAATCTCCTAGAGTCCTTGTTAAAATACAGATTGCTGAGCCCTACCTCCAGAATTTAGATTTAGAAAGTCAGCCATGGGACTGAAAATTTGCATTTATAACAAGTTTTCAGGTGATACTGATACTGCTGTTCCAGAGCGCACAAGTTGGGATCCACTGTGACAGGCTAGTGATTCTCATACCTGGTGACACATTAAATTCGCTTGAGAAACTTCTTTAAAAATATTGATGCTTGGGCTCTACCTTTAATAAGGGCCCAATTACCAGTATCTGCTTCCTAAAAGCTCTCTACCAGGTGAGTGAAATGTTCAGTAAGGGTTGTAAACCACAGCCATACACCAAGCTTCACAAATCAATGATCTTGTAGTCTTCAAAAGTCACACTAATAGAGGATGCTGGGATGGCTCAGCAGGTTGAGCACGCATTTGCAGCTTTGGGGTCCAGGGATTGTATCCCAGCCCCGGCCCCAGCCCCAGCCCCGGTCCCTGCGGATCCGTATGCTGAACTGGGTGTGCCCCCAGTTTGGTTCTTGCTGGGGTAACCTTCCCATATGGGAGTCCCCTGGTTCAGCTCCCACCCTCGGCATACTTTCTATGTAAGAGGCCCCCAGTGGGGGCTTACCTCCCATACAGAAAGCCCCTGAACTGGTTCCTGACCTGCGCCACCCTGCAACCACCTGTGGAGTGAAACTAAATCAAAAACTGATGACATACAACTATGGAGACTGCTCTGGGCCCTCCCCTTCTCTGTCTCTGTCAAAAACAATAAATAAATAAATAAATAAATAAATATCATCCTAATAAATCTAACAATAAAAAATACATACATACACACATACATTTATACAAAGTAAGCAATGTACAGTTGCCTTAGGTCATGCCTCAAAGTGTCCTTGCAGTGCTAGACTATTCTACATTGCTTGTGCTATATTCATTTACTCCCATCGAGTAAGCTGATTTTTTTCCACTGCTACAATAGCTACTACTCTTTGGGGAGTTTTATACTGAATAGTGTGTATAATGGCAAGTGATTGGTAAATGAATCTTACTATTAGCCATTAAGTACAAGTAACTCAAGAAGGATCATCAAATTAATGTTAGCGCTGCATGTGAAAGGATTAAGAGAAAACACAATGGTATATGAGATTAAACATTAAAATTAAAGATGAAGTTTTATAACCAATTGCAAGGTGTATCTTCATATTTATAATCTATCAAGTACTTACTGGAGCCTCCAGCCATTAAAGGGATAAAAAACAAGACTTCCCAAAAAAATCTAGGTATTAGCACACCTAAAAATGAAACATTAATTAATAGGTGACATTTTGTCAATGCAAAAGTAAACAACACTTTTTAGGCCCAAAATATGCTACCTTACGAGTATGTGCTTGTGTTATTTAAAAACAAAGAATATATAGTTGCCTGAATAGATAGCATGTTCCACCCACTTTTGAAGTAACTTAACTTATTTAAACACATTCATTTGTTAGTCCATTAAATGAGGTTCTCTGCCTTTCTCCATGATGATAGAAAAATAAGCCATATTTCCATATGCTGTACTTTTCTTTTCTTTCTCCTATCCCCATGTTCTTTACATGTTATCTTATCATTTTTATTTTATCTTGTTTTGATTTGGTAATTAGAAACCAAGATTCTTTTTATTGCTCTAGTTTAAGGTTTATGTTGCAAGTTGAAGTCAGCACTTGGGCTATTTTGCCAATTTAAAAATCCTTAAGCTTCTGTATGAGTAACTGCCTTGGTTTCCCAAGCTCTTCAAGACTTTAGATAAGTTGGGTTCTGTATTGTGCTAGCTAGCCAGGCAGGCCCTACATATACACATGCAAACATATGTACATATGTGAAACTACAGTTCCATCTTCACATCTTGGACATGTGTTTGTTTACATTCCCATCACTGACTAATGGCCTCTGTTTGAATATTTGAACCTGGCTGGTGTATTGGTTAGTGTTAATCCTGTCAGGAATTATGTAAGGAATTGGGTTTATAGATATAGAGGATAGTAAAGGCAAAAACGACATCCAAAGTAATACTGAGATAGCAACTGCAAGAAGCAGTGACTGCTGCTGGAGCCGGGGGGATACACAAATAACGTTGGGGTTGTCAGAACATGGAATATTGGGTTAGGATAGGAGCCCTCTGAATCTCCTACTGAGACCTCTGGAGAGGGTGCATCAGCCAGTTCACTGATACCTGTGAGTGGTACAATGAGGCTGGTTTCTGAGAGTATAGAAAAAATTGGAAACTGGACCAGGAATTGCAGCTAGAGTGATATTGACAGAAAGGAAAGCAAACAGAAAATACCAACTGCTTTTTCTCTCCTCATTCCTTCCAGTCTACCCCCCCACCTCCACCCTGACTAGCATCACTTAACAGGGAACCACCTGAAAGGTAAAAGAATGGTTTGCACAGTCCCAGTCCCATGGTCTCAAAGCAGAGTGTAGAGGGTGGGTTTGGAGCCAAGCAACAATAAGGTGGTTACCAACTAACTGCTTTTGGATTTTCTGCCTACTTCGTGGGCCCCACACTTGCATTCACCTATATGAACCACTTCCAGTCACCTGCTGACTTGCCTAGTATGAGGTATAGTGAGCACTAGTCCTAATCCTGGTTGGAGGCCCAGCAAAAAAGGAATGGACTCTGGGAAGGCTGTAAAGCTGTATCTGGCAGAGGCTTCCAAGGCAGAAGCTGTCATCAACCATTTTCTCCACTTACAAAGGCAGCTTCCAGAAGGCCATGACTTAAGACTGATTAAACCTGGCAGCAGTAGGTGTTTTTGTTCAAATAAGGGACCTTTGTTTCTACTCATCTTTTAGAGAAAACGGGAGCAGAGCTCATTGCTCAGTTTAGATTTTGGTGGATGGGTAAAAAAATGATACTGAGACTAAAAGACTTAATGCCCAAAGACATTAGATGGCTTGCCTCAGGTCACGTAGCCCAATAATGCCAGAACTATAGAAAACTTTTGACTTACTCCTGTGTTTTTTCTGTTACATCAGAGTATCAATTCAGTTTCACTTTAGCTATCAATATAGACAATACACACCTTCATATATATAACTCTAACTTTCAGAAATTCGGCTGAGTGTGTCAGGAAATACAAAGTTGAGAAGGATACATTTTTTTTTCTCTGAAGTTTCTAATCTAAAAGAAAAGGTAAGATGTGTACATACTCATACATGATTCAAGATAAAAGGAGACATTCTCTCCTTAAGCAAGGGAAGTAAATGCAGGTAGAGATCCCAGATACTGAGGAAAAATCAGAATCTATCAAAACTCCTCAAACTGACCACTACAAATAGTCAAAATTGCCAAATATCATTTAATGCAGAAATTTTCTCTAATTTGATTAAAAGTATTATAACTTATAATTGTGAAAAATCCTTCCTTTAACATCAGTTGTGAGTTACCTGAATTTTCTTATTTACAATGTATTTCAATGTCATTTTTAGTAAATACAAGCAAAGACAATGCAATTAACAGAAAAACTATATACTATAAGGATGAGCTCTGTTTTTCAAAAATAGGAAGGAGCCTTTATTCACTAGAACTATTACAAAATTGCATTCTTGTGTACTTTGTGTTAAAATAGCTATCGATTAAAATGACAAATTATTGCTCAAATGTTGAACAATACAAATCAATTTCAGATAGTTTATAAATAAACTTTAAATAGAATAGCAATTGCAGAGGTAATGCAAATATGGATCTTGACAAAATGAGCTAAGATTTTTGATGTCAATCATGAAGCTTTTTGCTGGTAATACCATATTTCATTATTACCTTCAGTGATGAACTGAAGACATAATATTGATATATAAAGAAGACAAGCTCATAATCACCAGAAGCAAAAGAAAATCAGAAAAAAAAAAATCCAAAGTAGTGGCAGGCCTTTGAGTTTTATTTATTTATTTGGTGAACTGGCATCTGTTGTTCCCAGAATGCTAATAGTGTTGCAAAAATCCTGAAATGTTCTTAGATTTCCTTCACTGCCTTTAGGCAAGAATATACTTGAAAGCATTCAAGAAAAATGCCTACGTACTCTTGATATTTGCTAAAACAAAATAGAATCAGAAAGTTTTTTTAGCTAACCGATCTCTCAGAAATATGTTTATTCTCTATTAAGCTAAAATGCAAATTAATAATTAACCTGTGTCTTTTTTACTCATCCATACAAAAAAGTAGTTTTATGTCTTTTTAAATTTATCTCAAGATATTTCATCCTCAACACTACTGACACTCTGGGATGAACTGCTTCTTCGTTGTGGGGGGGCTGTCCTGTGCTTTGTAAGATGTTGAGAAGCATCCCTGGCCTCTACCCACTAGATGTCAGTAGCACCCACTCCTACAGTTCTGACAACCGATTGTGCTTCCAGACATTACCAATCGTACCCTGTGGACGAAGTCCTTGTATTTGAGAACCACTGGGTTTACCTTTTTAAAGCCTGTCTCTAACTCAAAGCATCTATTTGAGTGGTACCTAGTATAGTAATTGAATCTATTTAGGATGAGCATGGGACACGAGATTTGGAGAATTTATGGGGTAAAAGAGAGGTGGGATTAATGCCAGCAGTTTAAGGTATATAGGATAATAAAACTTTTGTGCCATTAATATTCTCTATTTGTGCACTTAGTGACATCTACTATATGTTCGTCAAGTAAACTAGCCATTAAAAAGAAACCAGGCGTGGGAATTTTCTGGGTTACAGAGATAAAAACCCTAAGAGAAAGGTGGAAGAAATGTAGTTTTGAGGATATAAATCAGTGTAACACTGAAAAGTAACATGTTTAGGGCCTAGCAAGATTTTGCTGGGTTCAAGATTTTAGAGCTGGCACTCAGTCTTATGGAATTCTGACTCATCAGCAGAGAAAAAAAAAAAAAAGGTCTCTACAAGTGGTCCAGAAGAGGCTTCTTGGAATCCTGAGAGTCCTGAGTCAGACAAGACCTTGAGCACTGTTAGAGTTAGATGGGAATTACATGTAAGGTATGAAGAGATCATATAGAAAAGGATTGAAGGGGCAAGTTTGGGTCAGAAGAGACTGAACATTAAGCATGCATACACAATTTGGGAAAAGTGGTTAGCCACGCCTGCAGAACCTTCTCTGGTGTTAAGGACCTCACTGAACATATAGTTATGGGTCCAGGACACCCTCTTGGTCTTACTCTTGATAGGACACTGTTCTAGAAAGAGTTTCTTACACAGTTGCTTTGAGTAACTGTGTGTTGTAAGTTCTGTGTTTTCATATACATCTTGTAACAAATTACCAACCTCATTCTCTACTCTTCCCAGAACTAGAATATTTAGTGTATTTTTCTTACCTACAGAAGAAATATTTTTCTCTGTCTTTTTTCTTTTTTTCACTTTATGCATTCATGGTTAATTAGTTTCGTTGTTTCTCTACAGGAAAATAACTTCATGAAAATAACTATGATTTCATCTACAATTATAGGTCTTAACATTTATTTTAAAAAACATGAGAAATATCACCCGATTAATGAAAAAATGGGCTTCAAATGTACTAAGGGTACAAGATTTCACTTCTGGAAACTATTGTCCATGGAATGGTAATTTCAGTTTAAGTATTTTCTCTATGAATTAAGTCTAAGAAAACCCTTTTCAAAACAAAGAATTAAAATATTTATTAGATTTTCAAGTGTTTCCCTAAATATTCAAATGAAGTATTGAGGTGGTGAAATTTCTCCTCTGACTTAAGATATTTTTTCATTGATTTATTCCAACTACACAGCACATTATAATTCAGGTGCATGTTATAAACACTTCGAGTGATTTAAATTCTAAAGGAGAAAAATGTAACCTATCTTATACATCCTTAGATATTTTTATTGTTTGATAACTTTACTAAATTGTGTATTTAACTGAAAAACTAAGCACTGAAAAATTTTAAGCATACATTTTATTGACCCAGTTAAACTGTTTTTAAATCATAATATACAACTGCATTTTTCTTGATAGTATAGTATTTTGTTTGAGCCTTTACTAATCACAGTTGGCCATGTGTTACTAATATTTATATTTATCTATTTCTGCTATAAGATTAGAACAAGCAAATTCTATAAGTGCCCATTTCCTCTTCCCTTTCCCTTAGCATATATTGCTAAGTATTCTTACTGCTGAGGCAAGACACAACCTCAGAATCCCTTTAAATAGGACACTCCAGGCAAATGTTAGTAATTTTTAGAGTGGAATGAGTCTCCGGAATTGTCAGTTTTATACATCACTTTGCTTAAGCAATGGTACCTAGTCATTCAATCAAACACCAATCTAGGTAGTGTTGTGAAGGTATTTTAAAAATATACTTCACATTTATAATCTGTTGACTTTATGTAAAAAAATAATTATTTTGGATAATCTGGATTAGTCTAGTCAACCTGTTGAAAAACATGAACAGAATTGAGATTCCCCTGAGGATTCCCCTGATGAAGTTTCCAGTGTGCCTTTTTTGATGGCCTGTCCTATGGATTTTAGACTATCATTTAATCCAATTCCTTGCAATAAATCTATCTATCTTGCTAGCTAGCTATCATCAATCTATTCATTATCTATCATCATCATCATCATCATCATCATATTTCTCCTACAAATTCTATTTCACTTGCAAATATTTCATTATCATGAACATAGGATATTGTTGAGCAAGCAACAGAAAACACTATGAATTCATTGTGATGTATCTGTTTATCTGTTGGGTTTTTTTAAAGGAAAAATGTAACTAATGAAGATTAAGAAATATAATGTCCAGAAAAATCATATTTTATTGCTACTGTATTTAATCTTGTTTTTAAATCTGAGGATTTGTAGTCAATTCAGGTCACATTCAAAGAAGAGCAAACTGGCTGGTGAGAAATAAACCATATCATATAAAGGAACTACTAGAACTACTCTATGCCTTAAACTTATACAGTGATATATATCAATTATTTCTCAGTAAAGTTGGAAAAATATGGTGATGTTTTATGAAGTACTGCCTCATTCTCTAGTCTCATGCCATATTAGTAGCCAAAAAAGGACCCCATATCTCCTGAGTTCTAATCCAGGCTCATTTCTAGTCTAAATTGTTGACAATTAATTACTGAGAAAACATAGACACGTAAAATTTTGTTCCCAAAACAAATGTTTGGAAATGTTTCTGTTTGAAGAGATCATTTTTATCCCTCATTTTCCCATTATTTATAGTTAAGTTTACAATTTTTAAAAATAGATCAGCTTCCCTGTGCTAAAAGACAGTACTAGAGATGTCTACCTGATATCTAAGCTGGGAAGAAAACTCGTAGTAGAAATAACTTTCATTTCTTCATAAGAATAAAGGGATTCATAAATGCTTTTACAGGGATTATTTTACGTTGAGTGTCTTTACTTTTGAATCAATTTTAAAAACCATAGAAGTAAAAAAATGAATTGTTTTTATTGAATTCCTACTTATAAGTGACTCATCATGAAATAAAATTTTACGTGTCTATGTTTTCTCAGTAATTAATTGTCAACAATTTAGACTAGAAATGAGCCTGGATTAGAACTCAGGAGATATGGGGTCCTTTTTTGGCTACTAATATGGCATGAGACTAGAGAATGAGGCAGTACTTCATGATGAGTACTTTAGTTTTTCTAAATTGCTATTTTGAGAATTTTTTCAAGCAGAAAAATAAAATTTTCTCTAAAGATGTTTTTTATTCTATTTTTAACTCTGGATTCAGCTAAACCAATAGAAGGAAGCAAGTTGAGCTCTTAGAGTGATTTGAGGATAAAAATAGAAATTCTTTTTGTACCTAAGATTCAACCTTTTCATCTGTTTAAGATTCCTTGGTAGTCAATGAGCAGTTACACTTTTATTTTCTTTGTATTATGCATGTTGGAAAAGCAAAATGGACAAAAGATGGTAACAGTGCTCTTCCAAAATATGACAATTCTGAATTCTGTGTTTTCCTATGCTCTCAAAAACACAAATTTTAGTTTCCCTAGATAAGTGTTTTCTTCATCTGTCTCTTTTTATCTCTTTATACTTACCTTTCTTTTCTTCTTTGAATATGTTAGCATTTTAAAAACTTTAGCAGGTTGGGGCAAGTATTATATTAGTAGTTGTTAATGTTATTTCATTTACATTGTATACTAACCAGTTTCCCCCCAAAATAACAATATAAATCCGATAATATAAATACAGTAATTGAATTAAATTATAATTCAGTTCAAAAATAAATATTTTATCCATTTTTATCTCATGATAATGTGCTGAAATAGAAAAAGAAGTTTACAATTAATCAGAATTAATTCTGTTATCATTTACTTTCAACTTTCTTTTCCTTTAAAGATTTATTGTATTGTTTTGACAGAAAGGGAGACAGAGACAGAGAGAAAAGGGGAAAAGCCCAGAGCAGTCTCCATAGTCGTACATCATCAGTTTTTGACATGATTTCATTCCACACAGGTGGGCAGGGGTCCCGCAAGGCAGGAACCAGGCTAGAGGCCTCCCACATGGAAAGCTCACCCAAGCGGGAACTGAACTGGGGGGACACCTCAGTTCAGCATATGGGTGGGTCCTCACGGGCCAGGGACAGGATTCGATACTCAGACACCAGGTTGCAAAGTGAGTGCTTAACCAGCTGAGCCATACTGGCTTCCCCTCAACTTTCTTAAGCAACAACCTAGAATACTCTATAAATAATACCAAAGGTTTCATGTATGCACTTGTGTTTATTTTTAATTAACTTTGTAATTAAATAAACAGCTTTCCTCTTGAACCAAACACATACTTAAATAGAATTGACTTATTGGTCAATTTCTACAGAGTTAATTTAATCTAAAAATTATAGCTACCATTTATTATTGAGTGCTTAATTTGTACAGTTGCTGTGATAGCATGTTAAACTAATTATTCTAATTTTACTGATGTGAAAATAGATTTTCTATTAGATAAACTAAATTTTCCAGAGTCACATATTATTTGGGTGAGAATCAAGAATTTGAACTCATGTCTAAAATTTTAGCTTTTGTGTTCTTTAAAACTTGCTAAAAATTTTGAAGAATTTTTATATGATTGAGAAATAAAAACACAAATACATTTATAATAGGCACTTTTCTTCAGAAAGAATAAGCATTCTAAATTTTAGTTCATTTCAATGAGTATTTATTGTTTTCTCTTGAGACCACTGAGTTGGGAAATCTTTATAACATGGAAATTAGATGGCATGAGCCGACTTCTAAAGCAATTTTCATGAGAGTGAGTTTATATTATGTTTATAGCAATACTGTTAAAGATGACTTACTTCTCTATGCCTTAAAAGAAACATTTAAAAACAGTTTTGGGTCCATGTAATATGTACAGGGATAGTTCTCAGTTGTCCACTTGCCCCAACCCATCTGAGAATAGGTTATATTTATTTTAGTAAATTGATTTATGACAATGGTATTTCCTGGTCAAGGAAGGGAGGTGACATTTGTTTTTTCTTCCACCCACTTTCCATCTGCCAGTTATGTTTCTGAGCAAAAATGGATTAGTGCAGGAAAAGTTCCTGTTTCCTTGTTGCTTATAGTCAAATGGGCATTAGAAATTTTAAGGCAGATTTCCTATGTAGTTAGAATATGCTGCCATGTGATTCTGCTATTCTTTTCCTTCATCACCTGTTGAAAATCACTGTTTTAGAGGATGTGCTTCCTGTTAATGACTGAAGTCACAATAAGCAATATGGACAGTTTTTGAAAAATCAACCATGTTCACTTGTTCCCAAACAGAATAAAGAGTGGAGTGAAAAGGGAGGGGGGGGGGATTTTGAAACTATAAATATTGCTATACTTCTCATCAAAACCACATTAACTATAAAAACAGAAGAGTCGGTCTTAGCACAGCAGATAGAAAGAAAAATAACTTAGAGAATTTAGGATGAAATAAACCAACACTAAACTTCCTGGTAGAATCTTTATTCTTTTTCTGAGGAAAAGGTATCTCAGACAGTCTATGTTGCCTAGTCTTTATTTGTCTCAGTTTTATTTCTGATATCCCTGATTATTTGGAGTGTTTAAGTATCTTTATCTTGGCAGATCAAACTAGTTTTGTTTTGTTTTTTTGTTTTGTTTTTTTCAATCTTTTACTGTCGGGGCTCAGGAAAGTGAAAATAAACTCTCTATACATTATAATTTTCTCTATACTGACTTAATCTTAAGAACAAAAATATTTATAAGATTATGAGGCAATGCATAAAATCTTTTCTTCATATTTAGGTATATCAAATTTAATTAATTGATCCAGAAAACTGTAACTAACAAACTTTCATTTGTGAGTGTGTGTGTGGGTAGAGGGTGGGAGGAGAAGAGGAATAAGAAGCCAACAAAAAAAAAATTGAAATTGCACTGAAAATATATTTGCTATAGTCAAATTACCTAACTTTACAGTCACCTGGGATAGACTTAAATATCATTGTCTATGAATTCTTTTAAGATAAGCCATTCCTTAAAAGATAATTCTGACATGACTTGATTTGTATAGCTGTGGGAAATGACTGTCATGGAGAAATTTTCTCAGAATAACCCACTCTGCTTCGTATAATGCCAAGCATATCTTCATGCACGTTGTAGCTTTACTCTTGCAGGCAAAGAAGCCTAGCAGAGGTAAAATGGACAACTTCATTCACTATAGAAAATGACATTTTCCTTTCATCAAGAAAGGAGTTCATGAAATCACATACTTGTAAGTCCATAAAGTGTTAATAAACTATAATTAGGGGAAGCCGGGATGGCTCAGTGGGTTAGGCACTCACTTTGCAGCGCCGGGGACCGAGGATCGAATCCCGGCCCCAGCCCGTGCGGAACCATATGCTGAACTGGGAGCTCCCCTAGTTCAGTTCTCTCTCTGTCTCTGTATCTCTATCTCTCTCTCTCTCCTCTGTCAAAATAAATAAATAAATAAATAAATAAATAAATAAAATAAACTATAATTAACATGTCAAGAAAGCGAAAACATCTATATGGAATTGACACTCATAAGATGAGATATCCTGGGATTTGTAATATCTTTAAAGTCTTAGCTCATTGCTATGTCTTTTCCCTAGTTTCATATTTCCACATGCTTTAATTTTAAACCAGTGTTTTAAGTACTTAAATGTTTGGTGCTTTCTATAAAAGTTAAGTGTGGGATCTAGAAAGTATGAGAAACACACATTGAGTATAATTTTAAGCAATGTTTAAATACTCCTTGTTAAAACTGTCTAGTGGTTAGAGAGAATGTAAATTCATTCTTTCCACCACAGTCTATAAGATCCTGTGTAATCTGTCTCTGACCTACCTCATTGGTCTCATGTCATTCTGCTCTTTCTTTCATTCTACAAATATTTATTGATAAGCAGTTGCCTGCCAGTAACTCTTCAAGGTTACTGTAATTCTTCAAGGTTAGAAGTAAGTCTTCTAGGTGCTGGGCACCTAGAGTGAAAATACAGGCACTATGATGTACCTGCTCGCATGAAGGGAGCCTCCTAGCACGGAGAGTTAGAGTTGTCCAATCAGCAAATATTTGGGTTTTTATGCATTTATAGCTATCGTAAGTTATTGGGGGGAAATAAACTTACTTATTCCATACTAATTACCAGTTTTTATTTGAAGTCTATGATAAAGGAATTAACAAAAATTATAATTATAGCACTGCAATTAAAATGAATTGGATGCAACTAACGTTAGGCTTTATATCACTACATTCAAGATTCAATGGACCGTTTGATTGATGTAACATTTTGTCATGTGCCCATCATTTGGCCAGGGAATATTGGAACATCTTAACTGACCAAGCCAGCAATATCATTTTAAAGGTGTGGAGAATATTCTTCCCAAAAAAGAATTAAGTTACTATTCAGGTGTGGTGCTGTCATAAAAATTAAAGTACAATTGGCCTCAATGTCCACAGGTTCTGCAGTCACGCGTTCAATCAACAACAACTGGAAAATATTCAGGAAAAAATGTTCTAGTGTTTCTGACATATACTATGTAGTTAGGCCTACCATAGTTATGACTGTCCTAAAAATGTACAGAGATTTTTTTTTTCTTGTCATTAGTCCTTAAACAATGCAGTACAACAATTACAGTTGACCTGTGAAAATGCAGGGGTTAAGGGCACCGAATATCTTGTGTTGTTGAAAATCAGCATGGAAATTTTCACTCCCCCAAATTTAACACCCCTCAGTATTTACAGGGTATTGGTTTAGGACAGTGGATATCAAAATCTCTGGATGGTCAAGTTCACTATATGAAATGGTATAGATCAATGCATAGAATCGGCCTTCAACATCTGAGGACATTCAACTGTAGATAAAAAACAATACCAGTATTTACTGGGGTGGGGGGGGCGTATATAAGTGAATCCATGCAGTTCACTCATATTATTCATGGGTAAACTATGTTTACATAGCATATACACTGCATTAAGTGTTATAAGCAATAGAGATAAGTTAAAGTATAAGGGAAGATGTGCATGGGTTGTATGAAAATATTACACCACTTTGTATAAAAGGTCTGAGTACCTGTGGAGTTTGGTGTCCCTGAGGGTCCAGGAAGCAGTTCCCAATTAATACAGAGCGATGATACATACTTCTAACTTTATTCTCTAATAAAGAAAGTAGGACACACATTATGATGTCTGTTTTCTAAGGGGAGAATCTTCAGATTTGGAAGGTCAAGTTTCATAAGGCTAACAAGATTGTAGGTGGTATGAACCTGTTTTATTTTTTAATTTTTATAAAAAAATTTTTTACACAGCTATAAGAAAAGATGAAATACTGCCATTAGCAACAAGACAACATGGATGGAACTTGAGATCATCATGTTAAGTAAAATTAATCAGACATAAAAAAATCAAGAACTATAGGACTTCACTTATATATGGAATATAAAACTGAACCTGTTTTAACTGCAAAGTTAGTGTGTGTTTCACTATCAGGGATTATTAAACTGAGGCTCAGAAAGGAGCTCTAAGGAGTTTATGAATCACTTGTGGTGATATGCATAGTGTTGTTTATAGATTGAGATGTGATTTATTTGTGGAAGTGGTCTATGAATTTAATTAGATTCTTACAAACCCTGTGACTTATAATAATAAAATAATAATAATAAAGCTAAGAACCACTGTATGTCTACTGTATCTATTAAAAGGAAGTAAACAAATGAGTCCCCTATCACTATGCAGCTCACATCTTTCTCGTTCATATTTGAGGAGCTAGGAGAAATAAAATTAAATGATGAATGGGGCAATGCATTTCACCATTTACCGCTAGTTTGGGATTATTTACACTTACAATTTCTGGGAAGCATCCTACAGGAGCATTATCTATAAGAGTTTGAGAGGTACTGACAAGTATCCATTCACTTCTACAGTCCCTTGAATCATTTCCACATGAAATCATGAAGGATTCACATTTATCCTCTAATCTTTTTTTTTTTTAATTTATTGTTAAATTTGATGAGGTTACATTAGTTGGTAACAATTAGACAGTTTACAGATGTACAAGTCCACATCACATCATTCATGCATCGTATTATGTGCCCATCACTCAGTATCAGTTCCCCTTCCATCACCTTATATCTAGTGCCCACTCCCACCTCCCCTGACAACTGTCCCCCCCCCATCCTGGTAACCACCAAACCATTGAGTGTGTCCATAATGCTGGTGCCCTCTCCCATCCCCCTCCCTCTCTCCCTCCCCCGCCTCCCCCTCCCTTCGGCAATCACCAAGCTATTGAGTGTGTCCATAGGTCTCTATGTCTTTGTTTCTTTCAGTTTTATATTCCACCTATAAGTGAGGTCATGTTTCCTGATTCTTTCAGTCTGACTTATTTCGCTTAATATGATGGTCTCTAGGTCCATCCATGTTGCCAGAAATGACTGTAATTTATCATTTCTCATCGCTGAGTAGTATTCCATTGTGTAAATGTACCACATCTTCTTTATCCAGTCATCTATCGAAGGGCATTTTGGTTGCTTCCATGTTCTGGCCACTGTGAACAGTGCTG
>PVKE010032496.1:0-18448 GCA_004027555.1 Craseonycteris thonglongyai
CAGTTCTCTCTCTGTCTCTGTCTCTCTCTGTCTCTCTCTCTGTCAAAAACAATAAAAAAAAAATTTGTCCATTAAAATGTTATAGTATAAAAGATGACTTGTTATGCTAATTAAAATGTTTAAAATTAAATTATTAAAATGCTACATTAATATCAAAGTTATGACTTGTATCTTTCAGAAATTCCTCAAATTTGAGGGTAACCTGGTGATTTTATTAATTTATTCCATTAAATGTCGTATACTTTTATAATATCTTGTGTTTATTGATTAGAATTTTTTATACAAACAACAGAAACTTCTCTAGCTATTTTAATCACAGTAGTTGATTTTTTAGTTGTTAGAGCTAAGGAAAAGAGTTTGTACCCTAATCATAGGATAATTTTGATGTTACTTCAAAAGGTTGTATTCAATAGTGGTTGTATTCAATATTCAGTTTTAGAGAAATGCAGAAACTAACTCTAGATAAAGCTTCTGGAAGTGATGTCACACAAATGGGCTGCCAGTGAAGTTGCTGCATCACCATGATCAGAAAGCTGTAGAATCCACTGCTTGATACAGAATCATATCATCACCAATTAACTTCCCCAGCAAAACAGAGGCCTTTGTAATTCAGTTCTGAATTAATGTCTGTGTCAATGAATCTGACCAGCCAACATGACAGTTCATGTCAGAACTCTAGTTTTAGGAAGTCTTTGAAATTTAGTTTTCAGTGTTTATTTATTTTTGGTTTCTGTTAACAGCAGCAGCTTACTAAAAGACAATTGGAATAGGTATCATGCAAAGCAGTCTCATGGAGCTGTCTCAAAAAATAAAATATGAAATTGGCCTTCTTATTAACAGTACCAACATTTCAGCAGAGTAAAATAATACATGGATAAACCATGTCATTTACTAGCCTCTCGTGAAGTGGATTTGGCCAAGTGACTGAGTTCTTGCCAATGGAATGTATGAGAAAAGGTTGTATATACTTTTAGGATGACTGATTATAAAGATTCAACCCACATAGAAGGGTTCCCTTGTCCTTTTCTGTTTCTTTCTTTCATCAGTCCATGGGCCATGATGTGATCTTGCTCACATTTAAGATAGCAGAGCAGAGAGACCTTAACATGGTTTTTGTTGACACCATGGAGTCTTCATACTTCTTTAAAACTTGGCTTCATACTTCTGGATTCTTTTATTAAAAAAAAATAATAAGTTTCACCTTGCTTCAGCTACTTTAATTTGGGAATTTTCACTCACATGTGTCCATATTCACTCCTTAGTAATATCATCATCTTGATCCAATTTTTAAAAATAGTTTTGATAGGGCAAAAATATGTGTGAATGTCTCCCAATTTTTACCACTCCATATTAGGGAGCAATAGTGGAATTTTGGGTGAGTTTCTTTGGTAGTTCCTAAAGAGTCTCTTTTCATAGAAAGCAGATTTGTCAGTCTTAGATATTTTAAATATAAATCCAAATATCTATGTTCTATTCCTAGCTGCATCACTGAAAGCCCCTATGTCCGTATGTCCTTAAATACCTGACTTTCCTAACTTGTGTCTCAGTTTGCTTACCTGTAAAGGAAGGGCTAAAGCAGAAATATCTAATTCCACATCAATTCTTTATTTTGTAATTTGATTTTGAAGTAATTTCAAATTTATAGAAAAGATGCAAAATAATAAAACTAAAAAACTGTCCCATATATCTTTACTGAGATTCACAGTTTTTAACATTTTGCCACATTTGTTTTATCAATCACCCTGGTATGTATGTGTATGTGTCCACATGATTGACACAATTATACTAAAGATATAGAGCTATAATTATTTCATGCAATGTTTGAGAATGCTACACACATGATTTCCACTTACCTATTTATGCTTCATTATCTATTTACTCCTAAGGTCGAAAACTTATTTAAATTTCATTAAAATCTTTAGATTATTAATGTTATTAAATACTGTCAATGACACATGTGAACTTGTAATATGAAGTATAAAGAACTACTAAAAGTGTAAACTGTTTCTCTTAAGAAAGTAGCCCAAAAGAATTTTATAAAAGAGCTACATTTCAAAGGAAAGTATGGAACTGCATTTTTGTGGATTTGAAAACATCTTATCTGGAATATACCTACATAAAAATCTATTGAGACCCAATTCTTATTTTTATAAGTGATAGATGTACAATTTCTAGTACTCTAAAGAGAAAATAGCTCAGACTATTCAATAGGGAACATATTTTATGCATTAAATCAAGTCAGTGAAACTTAAATTAATCAAATAAAATAGCATTTAGTCACATTGTGTAAATGATCTATTAAAATAAAAGATGATCATTATTTTTACTGAGATTGCATTACTGAGTTTTTACTGCTTTAATGCTATCATGTTTTGTGCATATTTAGTTATTTTAATGCATCAAATGTGAAGAGTATATTTAATTCAGTACCTTTTAACCAGAATATTGTCAGTTGCAGAGCATATTCATTTCTCAATAAATCTTCAAAGAATACGAAAAATTAGCTAGTGAAGAGAGAGAATTGTGCATGTTATGACTTCCCACCTGCCAATGAGAAAACTTGTAGCCATGTTAGGGATGATGGGATGACATTTGAACTGAAGTCAAATTTAAGGCTAGGCTAGGAAAGCAATATCTCCAACAACTAATGATTTTTTCTTGAAAAACAGTTAATGTTAGGCCATCACACTGGATTTTTTAAAAAACACACTTAACAAATTAATCTGAACAGGAACAATAACTTAATTACCTCTTGGGAGAGATCAATTCCAACTGAGAAATAAAATGCACTCATACCTCTTTACTGTCTCCAAGATGCCAAATTTTTCTGTGAACTATTGTTTCCTTTTCAGTTGCCATAGTGAATGATAACATGGATCGTTAAGGTTCCATGAAGAAAAAGTTTCTTTCTTTTTAAAAGAAACATTGATTTCCAAAGAACAGTACCATATATATATGATACACACACACACATATATATATCATATATATAGAGTATATATATATATCAAATATATCATATATGTCATATATATATACACACATATATCATTATAGAGTATATATATCAAATATATCATAAATATCACATATATAATATACATCTATAGTATGTATCATATATCACATATATATCATACACACACACACACATATACATGATAGTATTTTGAAGCTTTCAAGATTTTCATCATTATGATTTCCTGGAGCATGCGAAGCTCTTTTAATAAAGATTTTTCAAAACTTTCAGCTAGATTTAATGTATTATTAAAAAAAACCAGTATTATTTAGAAATTCTGAAGATGGTAGTTTAATGCCTTCTGAAAACCTGACAAAGGTATAACTTTATTTTATAGATATATTTTCAAAATCTTTAATTATGTGATAGAATTCCAGCTTGATAATTTTCCCTCTCTATTATCTGCTCTCAGAAAAAGAGACCAATGAGAATTTTGTACTAGATAACATGTGGACAACATAACCTAAAGATTCATTCATGGTAGAGATTTCTAGGTCACTGCCTTTTCCCATAAAACTAGAAGCCCCTGTTTTTTTATGGGGGACTGCTCATAAAGAATTAAAGCTATGATTTTCAGGCAACTTCTGAAGTGTCTTGTCATGTAAATAACTGGTGACAATGTAAGGTGAGAGATGTAAGTTTGGGAATGCATCCTTAAGAGAAGGGTGCCCTCTTTCCTTCCTCCTTCCACTCTGCTTTAGGAACATGAATGTGTTAACTGAAGTACAATTTAGGTCTGGAGGCCAAGGGCTATAATATAGAAATTATGAGGCAGGAAGCTAAAAACAGCAAAAGTCCTAGGTAACATAAAATCCTAAATGGTCTCCATCTGGATTTAGCTTTTCTCTTTATATGAAATAGAAATAAACTCATATATGGCTTAACCAAATTTATTTTTATTTTTAATATATTTTTTGTTTTGTGATAATTACAGACACATTTGTGTACATATGGTTGTACAGATCAATATAGAGAAATCTCATTAACTCTTCAGACATTTTTCTCTCACAGGTGACATAGTAATCACAATCAGGAAATTGCAATTTTATTATGGGTCTCTGTTGCAAACCTATTTCATGAATTAATGTTTATTTGGAATGCCCATTTGGGTCTATGTTCCACACTTCGGTCAAACATGTCATAGCTATTGTACTTCATGCTACAAATCGCTTAGAAATGAATATTGAAATAAATATAATAAGTACTTTAAATGACCTGATTGTTTTTGCATAAAATGAAAGAATTATCAGAGGTTGAACCCAAAGATTGAAGACAAAGCTAGAGTATTGAGTTCTCAAGTTGAAGCAGAGCAGGTCTGGGATGTAGGTAGGAAAGGGCCAGTCCTATAAATGATAAAAATGTGTTTTCCACCAATGTAGAGCTGAAGATATGGCCTTAGGTCTCAAAAGAGGAAGAGTGGCTGCACGTTCAGTGAAAGAATGGACTAAAGCAAAATCAATTAATGCTGAATGGTTGACCAGAATAGGAAGAAATGTTCTCAGGGAATTCACAATCAACTGCCTTATCTACCCACAATCAGAAAGGGCCACATTTTTACTATCTAGACCCATCATAGGAGTCTTGAAGGCATAAAAAGAAATTAACATAAAAAGCATTTGAAAGATAAGTTCATGCTAGAAATACTCCTCAGTTTCCTGGAATAATTAAATGAATATTCGTTTAAAAGAGACACATTCTTAAATGAGTCTACACAAAACTTTTATCCAACAAGCGCTCACAATGGAAAAGTACAAAGTGCATAAGGAACTAGTCAACCATGAGCCAGAGGAGGCAAGACAAGTGAGATTACATTCTGCATTGATTTCCAAGGACTGCCCCTATCAAGTACCATAAATTAGTGGAAATGTATTCTCTCAAGGTCAGAAATCTGAAGTCAAGATTTCAGATCAGCAAGGCTGCATTGCCTTTAGTGGCTCTGGTGGAGAGTCTGTCCTTGCCTTTTGCAGTTGCTGATAGATGTGGGCATTTCTTAGCTGTGTCTGCATTACTCCATGCTCTGCCTCCATCATCTCCTCTTTCCTCCGTGTCTCTGTCTATGTATATCCCATATAAGGATACTTGTCATTGCATTTAGGATTCACTGAGATAATTCAGAGTGATCTCCTCACTTCTGGGTTCTTAATTTAATCATATCTGCAAAGACCCCTTTTCAAATAAGGTAACATTGTTAGGTTCTGGGGATTAGAACGTGGATATACCCTTGGGAGGGAAGGGGGCACCATTCAACCTACTACACTGTCTAAACTTTAGACTCTAAAGAATTCAGATAATAGAACCAGCAGATAGTTATGATATGTTTATTTAAAATAATTACATGCCTTAATAAAAGGGGCAGCAATATGACACTCTGGAAAAATGCCTGCTAGTTTTGTGAAAGACAAAAACAAAACTTAAACTTATGAATAATATAGTCATTGAAATAAAATAAACCAGTGGATGAATTATATAGCAAATTAAACTGATATTATTATCTGAATTATATATATGAGGGACTTATACAGAAATTTTATAATGTTAAGAGACATAAAACCTGTAAGAATGTTTTGTGTGTGTGAGATTATATATCTAGCTATATATCTTTCTGTATGTACACACACACACATACATTTAATAGAAGTTTCAGAAGTAGATACCAGAGTGATTAGAAGAAAGTATAACAATGAAACATTTTGAAGAATTATTGAAGCACATAAATCCCTATATTCAGGAATCATAATGAGTCTTAAAAAGAGTAGAGAAAAATTAATATAACATAAAAAGCCCACAAAAGAGCTCCAGCATAACAAATAAAAAGAGAAGATATTAAGTGTAAGCACAGAGCAAATATTTTTATTTATTGAAAAACAGTAAGTTGAAAACAAGCTTCTCAATAAAAACAACATAAAAGAAAATGCAATAGAATAATGCTATACATACTGAAGATAGACTTTTTGGGGATATTTGTCATTTATATACATATGTAATATTATGTATATTTATTATATTACTTATTATTTTATATATTTATTATTTTTCTAACATTTATTGTAAAGCTCTTTTCTCTACTAGAACTCAAAATGTAGGGTTACTCAGACTCTGTTGGGTGGTTGCAGCTGTTTTAGAGCTCACAAATCAGAAAGACACAGAGAGGTTTTATATTTAGCACCTCGTTAAATGGAGTAAAAGGTGCTACAATGTGATGTACTTCTTTCTGGTTCAAGCTGTGCTTGAACCAACAGTTCCAAAGGTGGTTTCCTGATTTGTGAATGTAGCTAGGGAACTAGAATCCTAGAAACAAAGTTCAATGTTTCTCATGCTGTCTCCTTTGTGGGTTGGCCACAATTCGCTTTATGTTGTCTTTGTCCTAGGGCTCAACCAGACCTTTCTAGAAATTGTTGCTTTCGTGGCAGGATGAGACACGTGGTGGCAGACCATACAATGCCTCTGAGAAATTCTGGGAAGTTTGCATACACCAGTTCTGCTCACATTCCATTTGCCACATTAAGCCTACAGGCAACCCTTCAGTCAATCAGGTAGAGATATGCTAATTTGCTCAAGAGGTAGGGCATAGAAAATGTTTCAAGCACAAACAAAATCTACAGTTAACTTGAACTTATTTTGGCCTGTAAATTTTCTTTTCCTTGATTTGACATTGTAATTGGCCTCTGTGGCATGCTGGGCTATGTTACTAAATATAGTTCTGGAGGAAATGAGATAGTAGCAGTCGAGCAAGAAAATAATTTATATTCCCATCGAAGGTGACCTATGTGGTTATGTCAGCTCTCCAAAAAAGTAGCCCACTATTTAATAGATGAGGGGATACTTTGTTTTGCCTGGGAGCTCTTTGCGGTTTGGAACTTTAGAATACTTACATTTATCAAATCATTCAAATATCAAATTTTATTTTGGAGGGTGTATCATTTTTTTTCACGGTCGACTTTCACATAAGGGACTTAAGGAGTCTGTGGATTTAGTTCACATTGTAATTTAGCATCTCATAGGATTGGATTTAATTTGATCTTTGTCTGCATTAGCCCTCCATCTATTATAATTCATGAAGGAAATTAATTTAGAGGATTTTAGACATTTTCTGTTTCTCTGATTCTGTCTTGAGCCAGGAATTTAAAGCCCTGATTCTATTCTTTTCAGTTTTATATTATTCAGTATTAGTAGAAACAACCTATCTCATAGTCTTCTAATTTGATGTGGCTGTTACAGTGAGCTTTGGAAGCTACCACGTAATGTGTAGGACAGCTGTTCATTCACAGGTGACATTTTTAGTAATGCTCTTAACACTGGGCTTTTAAAACTAACCTTGTCAGAGAACCAATTAATCTATCATCTTTAGGAATCTTACCTGCAGCTACATTGGCACCAAATACTTTATCAATAAAGACTTGGTTTCATATAACAAAACTGTCTAGCAAAAAGTATTTGATATGGGGAAGTGAGTATTTATAAAATCAATGGGAAGCCTAGATAAGAAAGTTCTAGACTAGGTCTTCAAAATGATGCCTAGAATAACTCTTCAGAACTAGACCACTCAAAGAAGTTTTGCATTTGGAAATTGCTATCCTAACTTTTGGTTCCAGGATCACAGTTATCTTAGCTGCATGCAAGAATCAGGAAACTACCACTGAAACTGTTGTTTCAAGCTATGCCGCATAATAGAGTATAGTAATTTAAAAGCATTAACCAAAAATAGAAAACAGCTTATTTCCACTTGAAGTGTTTCTCTATGCACAAAAAGACTCTTAACTTTAGGGTTGAAAACATCTAAAATACTTAATCATTTCAATTTGCAAGTCTCACACTGCTTATTTGTTCATTTTTATTATATTTGAAAATCCTAATCAATTCAGAGGAAGATAAAATCAGTCTGTTTCCAGGGATCTTATGCAGTACTAGAATGTACATAATCACATATTGCACTAAAATGATCTCTTAATGATTTACATTTTTAAAAACTAAAAGTACACTCCTTATAGGAAGCAAGTCAAATGGAATAGCTGATGTGAGGTTCTTGAAATATACAGGATCAGGTTTTAAACTTTTAGAATCATGCTCATCTGTATGTTACTGAAAATAAACTCAGAAAATATATGTTGGCAACTTGCACTTTTGAATGTTTCATTATGTCTTTCAAGAGTATATACAATTGTTGCAGACAGATGTAAGAGTGAATTACTGCAAAACATAGACTAAATTATAAGTAATCCCCTAGAGTTGGCTTTGTTTTGCACTTCTTTATTTTAATATTTAATAACCCATTTCTTATTGAAAATAAGCTTGTTCTGAATGAGATTCTGTAAGTGTTTTGAAGACTTTATGTTATAGCTCTCATTCCCTTAATGCCACATCTCTAAGCTCTGGCCTTGTTTATTTTCCAGGACGTAACACTGGCAGGCAACATTATCATTATGATCACAGCTGTCTTTATGGGGAAGAATGTGACTAAAACACTGAAAGGTCCTCCCACCCCCACATCATCTTTCTCCATGCTTGAAGTTTAACATCTAATTCCATTAAATCATTGCCTGTTCTCTCCAGTTGTCTTTCAAAATGCAAACTTTTTTTTTTAAGTAAGAGTATACAAAAACCTTAGCATACATAAGTTGATTGGTCATTTCTTTAGGTGACAAGAAATAGAAAACTTTTTAGTTTCAAACTAGAAATTAAAAGAGGAGACAAACCTAAAGTAGATAGTGGGGCACCAAGGAAAATTGCATCATTGCTTCAAACCAGATGGTTTGATAATTATTTCCAAATGACAATACAGTGTCCTACAATTCCAATTACCGTATATTTAAAACTTCCCCTTTGATAAAGAGAGTAAATTTTAGTTTTCTCACCAATGTTCTCTGGCAGTACAGTATTGTCAATGTTTAGGGGCTAAACTTTAGAAAACACCTTTACGAATTTGCATCCACTCATGGATGACAAAAACAAGCATTTTAACATTATGACACTGTGAAATGTACAGACACGGGTATCAGCACTGCTGCTGTCTTACATGGCTACCTGAGTACTGATACTAGGTACTCCACTCCACACAAAACAGCCTAGTGATGAACGCTTTTGAAGGCAGAAGCTTCCTTCTGGAGACTCTCCAAATGTAGCAGGAGTAGAATTTCCAAACTAAGTTGGTAAAAACAGAAAAATTACCTCCAACTTTCTTTTGAAATTTGCTCCAAAACACCAAATTGAAAAAAAAAATTTTTGAAATACAATACAAACTCTCTTTACAATTTTTAAAGAAGAGACCTGTTCATTGAAACCAAAATATATGAAGATAGAAAAAGGATGGACTAAAAGTAGACGATTTATTAATCAGAAGAAAGTTCAAAGTTAAGGGTAATGAGTCACTGTGAGAAAAAGATCTTCAAGAAGCAAATGTATTGTGTTGATTAGGTATATGAACATTCAGATGACTGAAAAATTCATATAATCAACATAAAAGTGAGGAAAATGTAAGGAGCTGAAAGTAGGAAATTTTTAAAGTCTTTGTAAAGACAAGTATGATTCCCAGATCCTGGACTCACCCATCTTTTCTCCCTGTCCTGGGAAACAAAGGTTTATTCATGCTCCATTATATCATCCTTAAATATAAAAATTATGTCACCCTCTGGTGAAAACTCTCCACTATTTTAGTTTCACATTATTTTTTTCTTCTATTTTTCCATAGAGTCAAAATATTGTACTTTACTTCAGGGCCTTTGTGATGCTTAATTTGAAGTAGAAAAATGAATTTTGAAATCATTTTTTTTTCTTTTCTGAAACTTGAGTGGGAGTATAGTGGATGACAAGCATGCTTTGATGATTTGATGACGGTCTGCATTCAAATGTACACTCATTAGTTTTATGTCATTGGGCAAGTTACTTAAGCTTTCCTAAAGTTAGTTTTCTTATCTATAAAATGGTCATGATAATAGGTAGATATCTAGACAGCTATAGATAATATCAATCTATTGATAATAAGTGGATAACTTCTCATGGAGTTTTACTGAACACTAAATATGTAAAGCATTCAGAACATTAGCCTGGCACATAGAGTGCTATATTGGGTTTCCTTATTGTTATGTTTAAGTTCTGTCATGATGACTACTTCCTAAGATCTATTGAGAGTTAGGGACCATAACAAAATATATCAAATAAGATTTTTGAAATTATTATCATAGCAGTAAACTGATGCAAAGGCAGAGATGGCTAGTTGCTCAGCCAATATCAATTCTGCCCTTCTCCCTACTAAAAAACCTGATATTATATATACAGTGCAACAAAATAAAAGATTACATTTTCATGTCTTTTTTGTATCCAATAAAATATACACAGAAACCATCAGATGGAATATCTAAGAAAAATTTTTAAGAAGGACATTTGTCTCTTACCCAGCTTCCTCAATATTTTTTCCTGGAATACAGATGTACTGCCTGGAACGATGATAGTCCTCTTGTACCATAAGGCAACCTCAAAGATGGAAAGAATGTATTAGGAAAGGCAGAATAGAAAGATAAAAACAGACAGAATTCTCTAATGTCTGTGAAGCTACCATACCAGTCCCAGAATCCTTATCTTCACATTTTTGTAAGATAAAATGAAGCTTCTATAATTTTAAAGCCTCTTTATTTGAATTTTGCATTATATTCCACTAAAGTCATTCCCAGCTGATACAAAGTCCTATGGTGATCTCATTTGGCCCATAGCAAGAATATTAAAAAGTTTAGTGATTGAGTAAAAAAATATATGTTAAGCATTTAAAATAATATAAATTTTGATTTTACCATAAAGCCTTCAATGAGAAACCTTTTTCAATTAGTTTACTTTTTGGATAAAAAGTTTCTCTCTGTTTTACGATTATGTTTCATTTCTGTATCGTCAAACACGGTGCCTTTGTTTATTTCTTGTGAAGCAAATACAGAATTTGAGTGCTCGCTTTTACTATTGGTTCCTTCGACATTATAAGCCCTAAGCTTTGCTCACAATTTTTGGTAGCATTGCATGTCTCAAGCTGCTGTGCAGTAGTGAAATTGGGCCATTAGAGAGCTCATTATGTTCACAGTCAATAAAAGTATCCATTGTTGTGTGTGTTTATTGGCAGGGCAAGCATATGCGGTTTAAAGATTAAGGAAGAGGAGCAACAGTAGCTTTTCTTACTTAAGTTACCGGTAAGTGTGATGCTCTCATTTTGAAGACTCACCGAGGTCTTGGAAATTGTGTGTGTGTGTGTTTTGTGGTGTGTGTGTGTGTAGACCTGGCTTCCAGGAACCTCAGAGATTAATTTTGTGCCACACAAAGATCCACAATACAGTGCCTCAAATACTCAACAAACATATATGTTTTTAAACATAGACTGACAAAGTTCAGAAGACATTTTGTTACTCTGCATATAAACTTACATAACCCACTGCTGCTCTAGACACTGATATGATATGATAGGGACAAAGAGAAAATGAAGGATGATTGGAGAAGCCATTACAAAGAGAAGCAGAATAAACTATTTGGTACTGCAAATATACTATTCATAAGGTATACCTGTAATCATCTCTTTGTGAGCCTTTGGCAACTTTTACATTTCAAAATGAACCGTCAACACCAAGGGATCTGGACTTGACTGAACTTGCTGTTTGGCGGGCTGCTTATGTCTACAAGAATAACAAGATCATGTAGCTCCTACATATTAACCAAGTTAAAGGAGAATAGGGAGTGAACATGATTATCACCAAATGTCACTGTGACAGCAAGCAAGAAATCCAGGTTGAAAATCCAGACTTGCTTTCTTCAGAAATACGGAAGAATCACTCAATTCAGCAGATGCCTATTGACTCTTTGAAATTGGGATATTTTAAAGTACATTATATGTTTCCTTACCTTCTGATATAAAACTTACAGAATATATCATTTTGCCTTTTGAAACTCAGGAGCATTCATGAATGCTAGTTACTTCTCTTATGCATAAATGAAATAAAGATATGGAGAAGCACAGTCTAGTAGAACTTTCAGCTGTGCCATAAATATTTTCTGTGTCATTCAGTATGTTAGACACAACCCCCAGGTGGCTTTTGAGCATGTGAAATGTCCCTAGTGCAACTGAGGTACTAACTTTTAAATTTAATTAACTTAAGGGTAAGTATCCACATGCTGCTTATAGCTACTCTATTAGACAGTGTCAGGCTAGGGTGCTGATTTGTGAGGGTTTTAAGATCTTATGACTCATTTGCATAGTTCTGTTTTTAAATTTTGTTTATTCAAGAGGTTCTATATAGTCATTTGATAACACCAAACCTTAGTAAATTTCCCAACCTCTTTTTATGTTTTTGTTTCTAATAAACTCAGAATACTTTTAAAAGTTTTCTACAAAAAGACCCCTGTTAAGAGCAGCCAATCTCAGTGAAAGCAAGAAATAAGAAAATGCATTTGCAGTTATCAAATGATGCTTCAATAAAAAGATAGTCCAAATAAAGCTCCATATTAGCTGGTCAAAAAGATATTTTGTACATTCCCACCACATACCATAGTATTGATTTACTGGATAAGACTCCTAAAATAAAGTCATATGATACATTTATGAGAATCTTTGTAAGCCAAAATTACATTTAATTATAGTTTTTATTAAAAACCCAGAAAGTTAGATAGTTGTTGATTGTCATTGCTATTAACTATAATTAAAGAAGATCTAAGAAAACAGTGTGATAGGGTCTGAAATATGAACTGGTTCTTTTCAGCAGGAATCTTACTAAGGGATATTAATCCTGGGCTCTCAAGAACCTGGGATAAGACAGAGATTATTGTTTTCTTAGCTCATTTAAGCATTTATATATAAAATACTTGTATTTTGGGCATGTGAATCACTACTACCCTTTGAAAAATGTTACATTGGGACTCAGTTGCCTTTCTATTAAAATCGGGTTAACTTTTGCACACAAGAAAATTGTTGCTTTTTCCTGACTCTTCATTTTGGCCAAGGAGAAAAAAATGTCCAGGCCTCAAGTATTATTATTATTTTTTTCAATAGAAGAGAAAAGCAATTGTGTTCAAAGTATAGGTAGTACATTATAACTGTGAATTGAACTTGCTGAATAGGAAAAATTAACCCACATGTTCAGATCACTCTATGACGACACCACCAAGTTCAGTAGAACACTGGCTTTCAATGCAGTGGGATAAATTTTAATGTGGTAATAAAGCAGCTAAAATTGCTAATGCTAGTATAAGTATAGTCTTTAGATTAAAGGGCCTAGAGCTATGATTTATGCTGTATTGTTCAGATCACATAAAGAATCTTGAGTTTTATTCTCAGTGTTGTATTATGATAAAGAAAGGACTAATACAAAGTACATACAAATGTAGCCCAAAACACTATACAATTTATGGAACATTAAAGAACAGAAGACTAAGCAGAAACATTAAAGTATCCCTCACCTTAAAATGCTGTGATACAGAAGAAAACATGAGGAATATTTCAGAAAAGAAAATTCAAATAGCAAATAAACATAGGAAAATATATTCAAGCTCAATAATCACCAGGGAAAAGCAAATTAAAGCCACAGTCACCATATTAATGAAAATTTTAAATCTGATAGCATAAATATTGGAAGAATGTAGTGGAAAATCAACTTTTGTGCATTGCTAGTGGGAGTATAAGTTTTGGCAATATCTAGTAAAAATTAAGATGCATTTATCATATTATAGAGAAATTGCATTTCTGGGCATATATTCTATGGAAATTAATATACTTAAACATGTTTAAGACATATGTAAAAAGATGTTTACTGGCTTTAGGGGAAAATAAACAAATTGTGGTATATTCATACAAAATCATATTTTCCAATATAACCAATAATCTTTGAAAACATTATGCTTATTTTTATAATAACACATAGTATTTGTGGCCCCAAATTAATAACTAAATATTGGACATTAAGTGCTTCAAATGTCATATTATTATTAATACAGTATATATTCGTAATACTTCAGTGTAGATCTTTGTGGTTAATTTCTTCTCATAAAATCATAGAAATGGAAATGTTTAAAAGTTAAAAACCATCTTTCAGAAATTGTTGGTATGGTACATCATACTTGGTAGACAGTGACAAATTGCCCTCTAGAGATCTGATGCTACTGAAGACTACTGCAATATCTCTGTTATTTTCTGTATAATAATATAAAACCAAAGGAGTTGTAAAAAATATGGCATTGCTTTATTCCATACTCAAAAATTCCTGAAAAACATTTATTTATGGTTAAAGTATATTGACTTTGGCATGAGATTTTCCATCAAGGGTTTATTCAAGGCAATGGCGCATGAAAATTTCCACATTATAATCTTCTAAGCAGTCTTTTATGAACAGTGTTACAATAGGTTTCTATTCCAGGCAAGTGAAAGTGCCTACTTTGTCCAAGCCTCAATCACTTTTTATATCTTATTTTTCCTTCATGAACCCTCCTCTCCAGGCAACTAATTGTTTTCTTGTTCCCCTTCCCTTCATTCTCATTTTCATGATTTTATTAGGGTTAGTCCTCAGATCTAGATTTTCCATTTTCCACCAAACCATACCTCATTTCTGTTTTTAAGTCTGGTTCACAGTCTGTTATCTTCACAAACATTATTCTCATTCTTGCTAAACTTGAGCTTTTTCTTTGCTCAATGTCCAGAACAATTGAGCCTAATCTGCTAATGCGCTGTTTTGGAAGCAAAGAGTTACTAGTTGCCATTTTCAATTCCCTCCATTTAAATCAAGTATTGGGGGAAACTGGGATGGCTCAGTGGGTTAAGCGCTCACTTTGCAGCACTGGGGACCGAGGATCGAATCCCGGCCCCGGCCCATGCGGACCCATATGCTGAACTGGGGAGTTCCCCCAGTTCAGTTCTCTCTCTGTCTCTGTATCTCTCTCTCTCTGTCTCTGTCAAAAAAAAATATATATATATTAAAAAAAAATCAAGTATTGTACATAGGTTTTATCTTAGCTAGAATGGGTATGATTTCGTAGGCACTGCTGTCTTATTTACCGCTGTATTCCAAATTTCTAATAGACTATAGCACATCACAAGTGCTAAATAACTTTTTAAAAAATAATTAATTTTTGAAAACTTTTCTTCTCACATTGGCTACTCACATTGAGGTATTTCGGAATAAAATAACAAGAAAAACATTTTAACTTGGGTGAAAAGTTAACTATGGAATTATGAGATTCAGTTTGTTTTTCGTAACAGACAGGCTGTACAGTAAATACTCAAGTTTGAACTGTTCAGTATGGCAGCCATTAGCCACAGGATCAAGAACTTGAAATGTGGATAATCCAAATTGAGATGGGCTGTAAAATGCAGTACATCTGAAGATTTAGAAAAAGAAGTAACGTAAACTATCTTATTAATAATATTTATATTGATTACATATTCAAATAATAATACCTGGAGTATATTGTGATTAACAAGATATATTATTAAAATTAGTTTTGCCTCTTTATGTCTTTCTTTCCTTTTTAATGTGCCTCCTAAAATTTTTTAAATAAAGACTGTGGTTTGTATTATATTTCTATTGAACAACACTTACCTAAGTCTTTTTAGGAGAAATATTTACCTGTGCAGTATAAGTAGATGTTAGAAAATGCCTGAGTAGATTTGTTCCTATCCTCAAACAGAAGCTGGAAGGATCCAGACAGGTTTGCTTGCTGAAGCATATCATAGTGAACTAAAGTTCAGATATAAAAATGTTTGTTGTGATACAGTTTATGGAAACTTAGGCATTAAAGTTCTGAAGATATTCTGAATATTTGTATTTGTTCTTCCTGTAATATTTGAAATACATAATTCTATAGTATTTTTATATTTTTAGATATTTGATGGTTTAACAAAAATATGGCAGACATCAACTTGTGTAACTGAAATCAATAGATTAAAAAAAATATTTTATCAGTAATAAAAACTATAAATATGAATATTGAAAATAAGTGTTCAAGTTAGTTTCTGCCCTTCCTTAAAGTACATCAAATCACTTTTGTGAGTCCATTAATTTCTTACACAAATAATTACTATTCTACTAGATTATGAGGATAAGTGTCATCATTTGAATTTTTTCTTCATACAATATTCTTTATACTTCAATTTTGAAATGTATACCAAGAATGATTTTTATATTAAACTACAGAAAGGTGTGTGTGTGTGTGTGTGTGAAGAGCCATTATTTTTAGATCTAGACATACTTATATTTGCTGCCACTGCCTGTAATCTTCCCTTTCAGTGCCATTTCACAAAATGTAGGTTATCACTCTTCTCTGGCTAATTGCACAAATGGTTTTAAATTGCCAATTTCAAAATATTTTACCCTCTTTGGGTATTTATCACAACTGAACACTTTCTTTCTGAAATTCTCTCCTCTCTCAGTTTTCTTACTTACTACCTTTCTTAATCATTTCTTCTTTATCTTCTTTATGAAATCATATATATTGACAGCTTTCAAATCAATGTTCTTGGCTTTCTTCCCTGACATGCAGATTAATATGTACAATTGACTGCTGAGGTAATGTTGAACCTCATTTAGAAATGAACAAGCCCATGTCTGAACTCATCCTTTTGCTGGTAACAACTTCTGTCCAATTATTAAAATCTAATGCCTGTGAACAGTTGTGTATTTTACCCTCTTCCTTACCTATATTAACCCTACTCCTAAGCCCTGATACCTGTCACTTGTGGCTCCTAAATATTTTAAATGCCCATTTCCTACTTTCTATTAATTCCAGCACTACCCTACTTAAGGCCCTCATTATCTCCCTCTTACAATGCTACCATGACTTTCCTATCAAATATATCATTCTGCCCTCACTATATCTCCCACACTTTTCCTAGTGTTAATCATTCAGACATGAAAATTCAGTCATGTTTTTGCCACATTACACCTCTTTAATGCTTTGCCAACATCTAAAACAGTACTTCTCAGAGCACAGGCCATTACCATCAGAATCACTGCATTGGAAATACTGGAGTTAGGCCAGAAATCTTCAGTTTTATACATTCTCCAGGTAATAACATAACACATAATAGAGTATGAAAAACACTCCCTAGGAAGAAGGCAACCCATCCATTTGCGGGGCATCTATTGCCTTTCATTACCTGATTAAACTCTATTTTTTTCCTAATCTCTTCCATTATTTGTTCCAGTACTATTAAAATGATTTGTAACCCTATGAAGGTACAATTTCCTCTCACAAATTCATTCCTTTGCACAAACTGATCCTGCATCTTGAAATTTGTTTTCATGTTTATTTCCTGGCAATTTTTATTCAACGTGACTTCAAATCCAGTGATGTGGTGCTGGGGAATGATTTTGAACCTTTATGTCCTCAAGGTCTAGAGGCAGCAAATACCTAGCACAGTGCCTAGCCCCACAGCTGCCCAAGTTCACCACCCCTACACCTCATAGCACTCTGAGTCACTTCCTTACTTTTTTATTTGTGTTAACTGTAGGTGTTTTTCTTCCTTTCATCAGCGAGGAATAGCTTACCAAGTATACAATTTTGTTCTTTGCTATACTCCTTATACCTGAAATAGTGGATGACACATAAAAAACTGTTGGCTAACTAATTAATAATTTAATGTTAGGAATAAATGGATAATAAATTACCAAATCCATGATGGTATGAGGCAACAACAAACCCTCGGGAAAAGAATACTGGAATCCTGGAGAATTTTGCCCTAAGTTTAGGTTTGTCGTTGTTTTTTTATCATTAAACAGTGTGAGAAGATCTCTTAATGTCTCTAATTCTGAGGTTTCTAAACAGGAAAACAAGAGGGTTTGGAATGTTTGAATGGCAGAACTTTACAATGTTGTTCAGGGTTAAGATTTACTAAGCTAATCTGGGTGTGAGACCCTAACATCAGTGGATCTGAAGGCTTCCCGGGTGATTTCAGTTAGCAGTTGGGTTGAGCTCCTATGTAGCAGTTCAGGGTATTACGTCTTCTTGGTGTTCTCAGTCTATCCCCTGTGACCTTCTGAATTTTCATGCATAAACAGTGATGTTTATTCAGCTTTTTATGCACACATGGTACAGCTCAGTGTTTTTCACATGACATTATTGTTTGTTTCTAGTTTTGTTTTTGTTGTTTTGTTTTGTTTTTTAATGAGTAAAATGCTGCTGTTCCAAACTGCCAACTGATACACAAATGAAACTAGAGCTATCCAGTGGGTTAAGCATTCACTTTGCAGCCCTGGGGACCGAGGATCAAATCCTGGCTCCGGCCCGTGTGAACCCATATGCTGAACTGGGGAGTGCCCCCAGTTCAGTTCTCACCGGGGTGAAGACCCTGACCCAATTCCTGCCCTGTGCAGCCCCACTCCCACCTATGGAATGAAATTATGTGGAAAAACCGATGATGTGCAACTATGGAGACTGTTCTGGGCCCTCCCCCTTCTCTCTGTCTCTGTATCTCTCTCT
>PVKE010032497.1:0-18448 GCA_004027555.1 Craseonycteris thonglongyai
AGAGTGGGAGGGGAGGTGGGAGAGGGCACCAGCATTATGGACACACTCAATGGTTTGGTGGTTACCAGGAGAGGGGGGAGGAGGGGAGAGGGAGAGTTGTGTGGGGAGGTGGGAGTGGGCACCAGATGTATGGTGATGGAAGGGGAGCTGATTCAGGGTGGTGGGCACATAATGCGATGCATGGGTGATGTGATGTGGACTTGTACATCTGGCAACTATCTAATTGTTACCAACCAATGTCACCCCATTAAATTTAACAATAAAAAAGAAAAAAAAAAGAAAGACTGGGTAGAGACATGACCCATGCCTCAGCTCACTGAAGGCACCTTCTAGACTCTAAGTCCTGCCTCCAGCCCTTCCCTTTTTCATCAGTAAAAAGAGATAATATAAAGTTTAGGGAAATAAGTAAAAATTAGGGTACATAAAAGCATCTTAAAAATAAGAGTATGAAATAAAAATGCAAAATGTTTTAGGAAATGTTCATCATTTAAACAAGGGGTGTCCGAACTTTTGGCTTTCCTGGGCCACATTGGAAGTAGAAGAACTATCTTGGGCCACACATAAAATACACTAACACTAATAACCTCGCATGAGCTAAAAAAAAAATTGTATAATAATCTCATGTTTTAAGAAAGTTTAAGAATTTGTGTTGGGCTGTATTCAAAGCCGTCCTAGGCCACATGTGGCCTGCGGGCTGCAGGTTGGACAAGATTGATTTAAACCATCATTTTCCCTCAAGGGACAGGAATCTGATTCCCGGATTAAATAGCTGAGTGACTGAAAGATGTGATTACTGACAAAAGGGCTAAAATGTCTGAGGAGTTAAGAAAAATTTGTAAAGGGTTTGAGAAAATAGTGTTGTGTCTTAGCCTATGAAGAGGGTCAAGTTCATGGGAAAAAGCCAAGGGGAAAAGCCAAGTCATGTTTAATGTGAAGTACAGACACTATAGGTATTCATCAGAAGAAATTATATGCAGAGAGGGCTATTCAAAGAAAACTTTATTCCCCTTACTGCAAATATATGGCCCATGTGAATTGTCTTTTGTTTTCAATAAACAGTTAACAACTTCTGTAAGCTATAATTTAGTTCTTAAGAGTCTACACTTACGATTAAGTTGGGGATGAACCCATTTGACCACAAACCTTAGAAGTTGCACAATGTTTTCCACAAATGTTAGGTTCACAGTTCATTAGAGGAATCCGGGATCCTGGGCCAGGGTGCCAGCTAGCACTGTGGTGCCTTTGGGAGAGTCTGGTGGTGGGAAATAAAAGTCTGTAAACAGGGTAATTGTGAAACAAAAGTTTATCAGCCGCCTGGGCCATTCCACTTATAGTCTTATTTCACCTCCCTTTGGAGCAGAAAGGAAACCAGCCTGGGCTGGTGCAATCAGGGCTGAATGTCTTGGAATGCCTTTCAGTGGAATGACTTGATTGGCCAAAAAAGTTTCAGGAGAGGGGTTTCTTTTAAATCCCTAAAAGTGTTGCCCCACTGTACTCACTCCTCTCACTCGTAATCCCCCTAGATGATGTCACCCAACTCTATGGTTGCATCCAATATCCATTTGCTCATAATGCACAATTTCCATCTGGGATCTCCAACCCATATCCCCAACCCAGATCTGCCCTATACACATACATATTGAATAGCTCCACTTGGAGTCTTGCAGGCAACTCAGGTCCATGTCCCAAACAGAGCTCAGCAGCTTCCCAGCCCCACGCCTTCTCTTCCTTCTGTGTTTGCTGTCTCATTGGAAGGCACCTCTGGACACTTGAAAGCCATTCTTGACCCTTCCTGACACCATCATAAGTATTTTTTTGACTGTCCTCTCCTCTTCATCCACAGCTAGCTGTTTCATCCCCTCTTCCCACACTCCTGTACTATTCCAACTTCAAGGCTGTCCTGTGCAGTGTAGGATGTGTAGGACGTGTAGTGGCATCCCTGGCTTCTGCCTGCTACATGCTAGTGGCACCCCTCCTTCTCCACTCCCCAGTCATAACAAACAAGATGTCTCCAACACTGCTAAGAGTCTTCCACTGCTCTAGGGGGTGGGCTGCCACATTAGGGTGCCAACTTCATGCTCCTGCCTTTTATTCTCCTTGACTTAATCTTTCAGTGGTTCCCATTGTCCACTGGAATAAATTCAAGTACTTCAGGACAGCAGTGAAAGCCTTTTAATCTGATTTCTACCTTTCCTCCACTCAACTTTTACATTCCACCAACACCAGAATATTGACTTTCTACAACTCACTGCGCCAAAGCTACAGGCTTCTTTCATGCTTCTCTCTATTTCCCCCCTATACCTGAAATGCCATGTTCATTCTCACTTCCTTACTTTGTCTAGCTAACTACTAATTCATCTTCTTAGGCATAGTTTAGGAGTTCGCTCTTCTTGGAAGTGTTCTTTGCCTTCCCTCATGGGATGGAGTGTGGCCCCTCTGCACAAATTTAGTGCCCACAATATGCCTCTATCATTTCATGGATTATAATGATCTCTTTATGTTTCACTTATACACTCATCTCTGAGCTCCATAATGAGCAGAGACTTCATATCCTCAGTGTTCAACAAAAGCACCTCGAAATGTTTGTTGGATAAGTGAATCAATAATGTAGGTTTAGTTTTCAGCATTCAAGGAACTATGTGCAAAACACATATCCACCTCATGATGCACCCATCTCCAACAGGGGCCTGTTGGGCACCCCTTGAGAGAAGAGGACCTTGAAGCTCTACCACTTGCAACATGATAAACAACAGTCCTGGGAGGGCTGCCTGGCTAATGCCATAGGCCAAAGATCTGA
This sequence comes from Craseonycteris thonglongyai, assembly GCA_004027555.1. Classification (NCBI taxonomy): domain Eukaryota; kingdom Metazoa; phylum Chordata; class Mammalia; order Chiroptera; family Craseonycteridae; genus Craseonycteris; species Craseonycteris thonglongyai. Next base: position 2,798 of record PVKE010032497.1, read on the forward strand.
ATGGCAGTATAATGAAGGTCTTGAAGGACTCAAAGAATGGGATTGTAATTGTGGGTACTAGTCTCGTGAATTGAGTTCCCTCTGGGCCTTAACCTCCAAGAAAGAGCCTTGACTTAGATCAACTCTAAATTCCCTTTCGATTTTGAGAAATACTGTCAGCTGAAACACAGTGGTTTTACCCAGGAACTAAAAAATGATGAACAATGAGAATAAGACAGACACATGTACTGCAGATACCATCCTATGGCACCCTAATGTGGCCCCACCCCCTAGAACAGTGGGAGACTCTTAGCAGTGTTGGAGACATCTTGTTTGTTATGACTGGGGAGTGGAGAAGGAGGGGTGCCACTAGCATGTAGCAGGCAGAAGCCAGGGATGCCACTACATGTCCTACACATCCTACACTGCACAGGACAGCCTCTCTCAGCAGAGAATTCTCTGGCCCCAAATGTCAGTGCTAAGGTGAAGAAACCCTGCCTAGAGCTCTAGCACTTCACCTTTGCCTCAAAATTTACCAATAGGTTCAGGTCCAGCAGTTCCATACAAAACAGATAAGCAAACACACATCTAGGAAAAGTCGCTAGCCCACCAAAGAGAGGTTGAATGGGTGTGTGTGTGTGTGTGTGTGTGTGTGTGTGTGTGTAAGTTAAGGCTTCATTCACCTAGGTAAATTTGTCCAGACTGCCACATTACAATGTCCTAACTAAATTAGGTGGAGGTAGGCAAGGTTGATTTTGGACAAAATTGTGCTATAGTCAAATTTGTAATATCCCAGCTACTCTCAGTGAACTTTCCCACCTTCTGATCTAGTGAAGGATGTGACACTTTAGCGGCCACTTTCCCTTCATGTTGGAAACATTTCCATGAAGCCTTCCTAGGACACTTGGAAACCCTCTTTGACCCCTTTCTCTTTCACTCCATAGTTTTTGTGTTTCTACTGCACAGCCTAGTGCTTAGTTACACATAGTTTGGTGTTTATCCATTGAAATTACCTGTAACCATAGCCATATTCCTAACTAGATTATAAGCCTTTCCAGGGGTTTCTGTGTCCCCCTTGGTGCCTCCTACACCACTGTGTCTATAGCAGAAATTTATTAAATTTTTTTGCTTGATTTCTACTGTCTAAAGCAGGCCTGGGCAGACATTTTTCAGAGCACAGGCTAATTCTAATTTTTCCCAAGTGCCAGGGTCCACTAGCTATTTATTTTATTACTCAGGTATTCAGCCCAAAATTGCTTGGTGGTCCACCTATGGACCACAGTCAACATCTTGCCCAGCCGACATCTAAGGGGAGACTCTGACCGTATCAAGTTTATTCAAGGATTCCTTTTCTTTGCACGTCCCTCTGCCCTTTAAAACCTTATCATATTTTATTAGGAGTTTCAGACTGGGTAAGAGGAGGTGGCATTGCAAAGAGGGGAATATGTTTGGGCCACTAAAAATGGAAGGCTCCTTTCCTCCATACCTGGCTAAGGTGAGACGTTGATAGAGGAACACTTTTCTAGACTCCTTTCACAGTCCCATGTGAAGTAGCTGGGGCTTTGCTCTTCTTGCCTTCTTCCAGAACTTCTAGTTGAAATAGAAGCTAAAACATGTGTGGACATGGAGAAGTGGTGGCAGAACCAAATGATAGGAAAGGATTTGTAGTATCTCTATCTCCTTTCTGTGTCTTCTCATCTCATTCTTATCTTTCCAAGCAGATGTTCAAGTTATTACTCAAGTCTGCTTAGATTAAGACTCTGAACCATAACAACTGGAGATTTCCTTGATTATAACATATAATGCTCCAACATTGGCGATGATGCTGACACCTGTTACTGCCAGAAGCTCTTGCATTAGCAGAATATATAAAACTTTCAGGACCACTAGTCATTGTCCAAGTCTGTGAACACAGAATGGAAAATACTTTTAGAAACCACCTGGTTAGCATTTTAGGACTATACTAGTTCTAATATATATATAGATCTGTAGTATTCAAACTATATATGATTATTTTCTATAATTGCTTGTATTAGGTAGTCACTTTTGAGTAGTGGCTCATCAAAGCATGATTGAGGAGGTAACAATTAATTTCAAATTTCTGCTTTCAACTCTTCATTAAACCAAATGTGCTAATTAAGATATTTATACATAATTCTAAGTCTTGATGGAATGAATCTTCGACTAAGAGTCAGGAGACTTGGAACCTGATCTCTGCTTTGCCACTTACATTTATGAAGTCATGTTACCTCTCTAGTCTCTTTTTCTAAAACGTGGACACTAGAAGCTGCTCGACTTACCTCCTCGGTTTGCTGTGATAATGAGCTGAGGCTATAGCAATGCTCCCTCCCTCCCCACTCCCTACTGCAAAGACCTCTTAGAACCAGCTGGGTCTTTTCATCTCGTGAATGCAGCCCCTCACCTCCATGTGTTCTGCATGGTCATCACAAGGACAGCTGGAGGAAAGTAACAGGTGGGCTCATTACGAACAGAAGGAAGGCTTAAAGCCAGGCTGCCCCCTCACTCCCTCCTGGCCTGATGGCTTTCCATTTGCAGGCTTCCCTGTCCAGGCATGGGTCCCCCAGACTCCCCTGCAGAGGTGGAGGCTTAGTACCACACAGATGCTGGCTGTTAGCAGTCAATGTCCTGTGGTGGAGCGAGGGAGAGCAATGTCCATCCTGACTGTCTCCCAGCCAGCACCCCCTGCACCTTCCCAGGGGGCTCAGTGCTTCCATTTCACACTGGGCCTCCAGGCTCCCATCAGAGTGGAGTCTTCTTCCCAACCCCAGGCTCTCCCACAGCATTGCCCGCCAGCCTGGCTGGGATCCTGCATTGTGCTGAAGAGCAAGGAACTAAGTATTGGTGGGAAATATTGTGCAATTCTAAGGGGTTATGGTAATGTGTATTCACTCTCAATTTAATCATAAGTACAGACAGTTAAACACTAGATTATAGACATTAGATGTTGTTGATTGTTTACTAAAACCCAAGAGGGCAGTCCAATGTGATCTAAGAGTACATATTCATTAAGGGGGAAAGAGGAAATGTTTTTCAACATCCCCACTGCATATAATTTACTCTGATGAATACCCTCAGAGTATGTGTTTCATGTCAAATACAAGATAATTTTCCTTCTGGCTCTTTTCCATGAACTTGCCACTAGGCCATAACTATTTACTCTCACCAACCCTGAGGTTCTAGAAAACCCTTGCTGAATTATAGCACAGGAATATTTTTTTCTCACTTTATCTCTATCCCTTACCTCATCTGTCAGAACCTACCTTTGGCTTCATTAGCTCCTTCGCCTTTATTATGCCTTCCTGGGGTTCCACACATGAGACATCCTCAGAGTCATCTCTCTGTGCCGTTATCTCCTCAACAACCTTCTTCAATGAGTCTTCTAGCTGACCTCCAGAGAACTCATTCTTGTTTCCACATCATATACGTAACCAGCAATAAACCCATCAAACCTATACTTCAACCTTTTTCTGTTGCATGGGATCCTTCTGATTTACATCTTAAACAAGAATAATCGCCTTTCAATTGGGGTTTCCAAGCCTCATTAACAGATCCATGATGTCCACTCTGAAAGAGCACAGAACTGCTCTTTTTAGGAACAGAAATGAAAATTGAGGGTGTCTAACTGAATTATTAAAATACAATAATATGACTGAAGCTGGGGAACCATTATCTGATTATATAATTGAGCAGGTCCCTGTTCTATCAAAGGCCACCCCATCACCTCCACAGGTGCTCTGGATCCTTCTTGCCTTCTCAAAACCTTCATTCTTGCAGCTTCCCCTCTCTGCTTCTCAACGTCATTGCCTCTCCCTCTAGGACCATGCACATAAACAAATAAACAAACAAACATGCTCGAGTGTTCTCATCTTTAAAAAAACAGGCTGTCCCTGAACTAAACACAGAACTGTCCCTTGACTCCAGGTCCCCCTCTAGCTGTTGCCACCTATTTCGTCCTGATGCTTTCTCTTGAGTCCCTGTCTCCGATTCCTCACTTCACATCCTCTCCGTAACTTGCTCTAGTTGAGTGTTGGCAAGTGGTTGTCTAGCTGTGTGGCCATGTGCCCAGTTAAAGTGTGAGGTGGTGAGTTGTCACTAGAAAGAAGGGGAGGGCACATGCTGGGAGGTGCCTGGCAGTCTGCCTTATTGTGCTTCTACAGAACACTCCAGGACTTAGGAATGCTTTCAATGGATTTAGGGTAAACTTGCTTTTTTTTTTTTTTTCATTGAAAATACATGTATGGTATATATTTTGTCTTTGTTCTTGAATGAAAGGCTATTAGTTTACCTAAGTTGACAGTTATTTTTTCATACTTGAAAAATAATATTCCTCTGTCTCATACTGCAAATAAGAAGTTGGTTGATAGTATAATTGTTATCCCTTTATACATAAACTATCTTTCCTCCTTGTCTTCTTTTAATATTTCCTTCTTATCTTTGGTGATCTGTAGTTTCTTTTGTTTCTTTAAGATTTTTAAGGGATGCCGGGATGGCTCAACAGGTTAAGAGCTTGCCTTGCTGCCACAGGGTCCATGGATCGGTCCCGCCCAGGCCCATGTGGACCCTTATACTAAACTGGGGCTTGCATCCCATATGAGAGGCCCCCAGTTTGGTTCCCGCCTGGGGTGTGCTTTCCATGCGGGAGGCCCCTGGTTGGGTTCCGGCCTGTACAGCCCCACATCTGCCTGTGTGAAATGAAGTTATGTTGGAACTAATGATGTATGGCTGTAGAGATTGCTCTGGGTCCTCCCCCTTCTCTCTGTCTCTCTTTCTGTCAAACAATGAAATAAATCTTAAAAAAATATTTTTATTAAAATATAACTAACATACAATATTATATTAGTTTCAGGTATACACCGTAGTTATTCAACATTTATATACCTATAGAAGAGATCACTGTGATAAGTCCAACAGTCATTTGACACTGTATCATGCTATCACAATATTATTGACTATATTCCCTATGCTATAAATTACACTCCCAGGGAAGCCGGGATGGCTCAGTGGGTTAAGCGCTCACTTTGCAGCCCCAGGGACTGAGTATCGAATCCCGGCCCTGGGCCCATGTGGACCCATATGCTGAACTGGGGAGCACCCCCAGTTCGGTTCTCACCGGGGTGAGACCCCGGCCCAGTTCCTGCCCTGTGCAGCCCCGAGCCCGCCTGTGGAATGAAACTATGTGGAAAAATCGCTGATGTGCAACTATGGAGACTGTTCTGGGCCCTCCCCCTTCTCTCTCTCTCTTTGTCAAAAACAATAAAAATTAAATTAAATTAAAAAATTAAAAAACCAAAGTTCAGTGATGCCAGGATAGCTCAGCGGTTGAGCGCTTGCCTCACAATTGCAAGATCCAGGGTTTAATTCCTGGCCATGGCCCGTGCAAACCCATTTGCTGAACTGCAGCACAACTGGTAACCTCCAGGTGGCACAGCAGTGAAGGTGCTCATCTGCCATGTCAAAAGCCACTGGTTAGGTTCCTGCCCTGCGTGGCCCCACATCCACGTGCATGGAATGAAACCATGTCACAGCCAATGATGTACAACTATGGAGACTGCTCTGGGCCCTCCCCCTTTCTCTCTGTCTCTCTCTCTGTCTCTCTCCCTCTCTCTCTGTCTCTCTCTCACCTTCTCTCAAACAGTAAAAAAGAAATCTTAAAAAAAAATTGCCATAATTACAAAAAAAAAGAAAAGAAAAAGAAGCCTATAAGTCAAAGTACCTAGATATATGACTATTGTTTACATCTTGGATTGAGCTATAAACGCAGACATGGTGATAGAGGAACGCCTAAATTATGCTGCATTCGACTTAAGCAACTTTAACTTACATAATTTTATTTAAAATATTATATATCTTTGCCATTCTAACATGAGTTCTTTTCTAGCGTTAGCATAATTATGTGAGCCAAATGGAAGACTGGTTAAGAAATACACAGGATCACTGAAGAAAAATAGCATTGCTTTAAGAAAATGAGTTGTGTTGGATGTCTCAGAAATCCCTGGTAAATTTAATATCACTATTATGCAGGAAATCTGCATCTGGATAATGAACGCTAACCATATCAGACCACTCAGTCAAATTTAATTGTCACCTAGAAAAATGGTTTGCATGGTAGCACTTATGATCGTACAACTACAAATAAGGTCCTGTGGTTGCTTGGGCATAGATAGCTACTTTGGTAAACACACCTCTCAATTTCCATAGTACAAATTTACTTAAACAATTAGTTCTCAAAACTTGATCCAATGACCTTGTGAAACAGAAACTGCTGCAAATGTAGGAGCAGCAATAGGGTTCTTTCCAACAGCTCTGTTATCTGATGAAAACGTCATTATCTCAGTGAGAAGCAGACGCTGTGGTAGGGGCTTTAGAGGAACGTTTTCAACATTCATAGTTCACTGGAGGTGCTTCCTTGAGTTCTAAGTGATTCAGTGTCTGTGTGTGTATGTGTGGTGTGCGCCATGTGCATACATTTGCCATTTTCATTCCACCTTTCCTTTTTTTTTTAAAGATTTAGTTTTATTGTTTTGGACAGAGAGAGACAGAGAGTAGGGGGAGGGCTCAGAGCAGTCTCCACATAGTTGCACATCATTAGTTTTCGACATAGTTTCATTCCACAGGTGGGCGCGGGGCTGTGCAAGGGAGAAACTAGGCCTGGGCCTCTTACATGGGAGGCATGCCCACATGAGCCAGGGGTGAGATGAGGGCCTCCCACATAGGAGGCTCACCCAGGTGAGAACCGAACTAGGGCACACCCCAGTTCAACATAATGGGTCCACTTGGGCCCAGGCTGGGATTCAGTCCTCGGATCCCGGGGCTGCAAGATGGGTGCTCAACCAGCTGAGCCATTCTGGCATCCCCTTTACCTCCTTTCCTTTGCTGGCATTGGCAATAGTCATAGGAGGCAGTAGAAAGTAACAGTTGGACTTTGATGTCACCCAGTCTGAGTGAAAATCCCAGGGCTGACACCACCTGTATGAAATTAGAAAATTACTTAACCTCACTGAGCTCACCTCCCTCAAATAGAAAACGTGGATAATAATAGTGTATATCTCACAGGAGGACCGAATAAGACAAAACCTTTAGCACATTCCTTGGCACATGTTAAGCACTTGAGAAATGTAAGCTTCTCATTTTATGTGTGGTGTGTGATTACGGGTAGAACAGCTGTGGAAAAAGTGAACAAGAGAAAATGCCCCCAGCTCTGGTTTCACTTGACCTTGCCCTCTGTTTATTTCTTTTCCTTCTCCTAATTAGTTCCTCATCGACATAGCACAGTTCGTGGAGCTGTCCTGGACCTGCTCATATCCTGGTCCTGCATGTATTAGCTGAGTGATCTTAGAGGAGCCAATTGCTCAGAATAGGTCATAAAGTAACACATCTCTTGGCTTGACACCTGAAAGTTTACTTTGCACCAAGCAAGGTTGGCTGTAAGTCCGAGAAAGCAGTCTTTTCTGCAGTGACTGAGCAGGACAGGCTGTTCACGTCTCATGCCTCCCAACGTTAAGTCTCCACATGGCCCTGGCAGAGGAAAAGGGCATCGAGAGAGCCCACCCGCCTCTTCTGTGTGTCCAGACAGTGCTTCTTCTAGCAACCCGTAGGCCAGAAGTAGTCTCAGAACCTTTCCTATTGCCAGGGCACTGGGATGGAAATGGTGGGTTGTTATAATTGATGGGCTTTACTGTTTCTGCCACAGCAAGTCTCTGCTTCTCTGTGCCTCATTTTCTTTACCACAAAGTGGAAATAATACCTCCCAGGGCTGTCGTGAGAATTAATAGTACAGACAGAAGACTGATAGTACTTTTGTTAGGATCTTGGCAGGAAACAGGTGTCATACTGACAAGAATTTATTGTCCCTAGATGACAATGAGTGATGGGACTAGGTACAGAGATGTGGGCAGAATTAAGGAAACCATTAAAGGATGGTGTCTGAGGTTTGATTTCTTAAAAGCAGGTCAAGCCCAACTCTAAAGCAGAGGGTGACGGTAATGCTGTCCCCTGAACACAGCAGGGCAGATATGAGAGGAGGGTGAGGGGGCGCCAAATAAAGAATAACCAGCACATGTATAATAAACATTCATTAATTGAATCTAAAACACTCGCCCTACATCACCATTCAGTGTTGGTGACTTACCACCACCCAACACTGAACTGACTTCATTCTCTGATCTCTCTCTCTTCACTGAAGCCTCTAGTAGAAAGGGATGTGACTGCAGATCCCACATTGTAGCACAAATCCAGAGGCACGTGGATCTGTGACAGCTGTCACAGTCACCACACACGTGTGTTCCATGGGTGTACTGGGGTCCAGTATTCTTCTTGGTGTGGAACCCTAGGACTCCGATCTCCATGTTCAGGGCTCCATTGCCTCTTTCCTGGTCTCTTGTAGTAGCCCCCTAATTGGCCTTCCTGCTCCACGCTGACTCCCTTCTAGCAGTGTCACGTTTTTAAAAACCGTCAACGCTCCCTCTTTCACGGAGGACTAAGTCTAGACTCCTTACCTGTTGTCTGTAGTTACTGTTCTTTCTCAGCTCCCACCACGACCTTCACTTATGGATCATGTCGGCCACACCTAAATATTCACAATTTCTTACATTTCCCTTCCTTGGATCTTGGCTTCAGATGGAGTGCCCCCCACGCCCCCATCCACAATCACTTGCTGAAGTTCTACACTTCCTCTAATGACTAAGTCAATACCAACCTGTGTTAAACTCTCTCTCTCTTGATCCTCTTAGCAGGAAAAAAGTCCTTTTTTATTCTCCATGTTCTTATATGACTGTGGTCTGACACTTATAATGTGTGTGTGTGTTTGTCACCTTTACTAGACATAAGTATTACTGACATCATCTTCATTCCTATACCCTCATGATGCTTGGCATGGCATTTGGCCTGCAGTAGATATATCTAGTAGGTGTCTGTGGAGTTGAGGTTAAACCCATTTTGAATCTTTTTCAAAAGTAACTCCCATAACAGATAGGAACACAGAAGGCTCCATTGGCAGCCCTTAATTTACGTCTCTCTTAAAAAAAAAAAATCCAAAACCTCAAACCTCTACCGACAGAGGGCTAAGAAGCCATAGGAGACATAAGTTGGGGTGTGGAGGTTGGTTTGAGACAGGTAGGCCCCCTGAGAATCGTTAAAAGAACAGGAAGGTTGCACTACAGTCAGGGTTCTGAGAGGTGGTCTCCTCCTTTCACCTTTTGCTTTACACAGCAAAGGCAACAGTCTTGCTCTTATGTTGGCTTGTGACCTCCACATCAAAATCAGCAGGGCAAGGAGACAGGAGGTCTGGCTCTCCCTATGGTGCCTGTCAAGATTCTTTTCAGAAAGTTTGCATACACAGGACTCCCAGCAGGAATGTATGCGTTGCCAGGCTCTCTGCTTACCTCCCACAAGCCTTCTAGCCAATGATACATTTGCAAAACTGTCTTCATCTTTATAATGGAATTGGCAAAGAGGTTTTGCTTCCCTCTAACACAGTCTGGAAAATGTGGGCGGCCTTCTTTCCTGAGATAGTTAAAGCCTCAGTCCCCCACTGCTCTGCTCTCTCCAGTGCTCTGGGAAATTGCTGGTCACTTCCTGTTCCCCTGATCTGCCCCCTGCTGCTGGCCCAGAACATTAGAAGACGATCCTCCCTGTTTCTCCCTTCTTTAAGCAGCAGCTTATGTTTGTGTAGCATGTTCCAGCCAAGACTTCCAAAGCCCTTTGCAAACATCAGCTCATCATTACTGCACCTCTCCATTTTCTTGCCACGTCATGGCAAGGAAACTGTTGAAAGGGCACAATATATTATGGGATGGGAAAAATAGCACGTGGAATATAAATAGGAGGTTAAGAGATGGGAAAGGTCAGAAAGCCTAAACTTCTGATATAATTCACTCAGGTTCTAAATCAAAACTTCCCCTTGTTTTGACATTCCAGCCACCTGGCTGCTTTCTTGGTGACATTTCAGTATGGTACAAATGTTTTATAATACTGTTTGGGAGGACAGCAGTCTCACTGTGTCTTGCTAGCCTGATGATATCATTGAAAACATGACAACTTTTTGTAAAAGATTCCATGTATTTATGAAGCTGGTTATAATTCTGACTCAGCTGGTAGGAACTAAGCACCTCCTACTTGTATGTACTTTAACTCATTAATCTTCCTAATAAATTCTCCATTTTTACAAATAAAACTCTGAGGTCTCAGAGATGAGCCAGATCCCAGAGTCCACAGCTCTTTCCAGTGGACCACAGGTCTTGGTTCTGCTACATTTGTGGCCTGTGAAAGGCTTTGCATACTGTGTAAATTTCCATCTACCGCTCCACCTCAATTGCTTGTTTTGGGACCTGGGGACAGTTAAGTGGGCTTCTTCAACTTCTACCTGCTTTGCCTTCTTCTTTGGCCTTGGTCTTTGAGTGTCTAACGATCAATTCCAGGCCTTCATTCACTCTTCTCAGCCTTTTCTACCTCTGGGCTCATCCTATCTAAGAACTTCAAAGGTCATCTAGCTCTTATCCCAAACTCCATCTGTCCTGCCCAACATAGCCAGTTCTAAGGTGACCAGATGTCCTGCTTTTGGCGGGACAGTCCTGATTTTTAACAATTTGTCCCGCGTCCCGCGGCGTTTTACAAAAGTCCTGATTTTTGGAAAGAATGCACGACAAGCTAGGGAACGGCGGGAGATAGACCAAATTTTTAATCAAGAACCCCCTCCCCGCCGCCCCGGTCAATGGTGTCCCACTTTACCAATGTTAAAATCTGGTCACCTTAAGTTAAACCCTATTAAGGGTAAGCTCAGATCACCACCCAAACTTGCAAAAAGCAGGGGCCCAGCACCCTCTGACAACCTACCAAAATTAAGGAAACTTTACCTTCAGCACTCCATAATATAACCTCCATCTACCCAAAGCGTAATTCCACTGCTCTTTTACACGCAGGCCATGTGCCCATTCCTACCAGGCTTTGTGCCAGCGTGAGAGGCGCGGCAAGCCTTGCCAGGCCTTGCAGTGGTATCCATGGGCACTGTTTCCTCTCCCTGCAATGCCCTTCCCGACTTCCATTTCCACCAGCCAGATCCTAGTGCTTTTTTTTCAAAGCCTTTTTCAAATGCCACTTTCTTCATGAAGCCTCTTCTGAAGCCTTAGTTCTACATGCTTCCTTTGAATCCCAAAACACTGTATTCTCTTACATGATTCATTTTATATTAGTTATCCTATAGCCTAACTCTAACTGCCTAATCCAAGTATTACTTGTATTATAAATTTCTGGAAAGAAGTCTTTCACTTTTTCATTCTTCCACAATACATAGTGTGGTATTTGACACAAAATAAATGCTAAATAAATGTTTGTTGTTTACATGGATGAATGTTTTCACTACTAGGTACTCAATAAATATCTGTTGAAATTGATCCCCAACTCTGCTTCTTTATCTAAGCTCCAGGTGTATTCCAGATACCTTCAAGAATATATATAGTAATGTCTTAGCTTTACCTGGAACATAGCAGATCAAAAACTGAACTAATAGTTTTCCCCACTGCACCCCTGGGCCCAGTTTCATGACTTTTGTCTTTTTGCCTCACAAATCCTCCCAGCTTGTAGTTTTGTGAGAGTTACTTCATATGGGCTGGATGAGCCTCAGAAACTTGATTGAGTAGCTAAGTTCCCAGCATCGAATAGTCATGGATTAATCAGTATCACAAAATTATAAGATGTCAGAGCTGGAAGCAACTTTGATCTAACCCCTTCATTATAGATGAAGAAATCAAACCTCCAAGGGATTTGCAAGAACTAGACGCTGAACTGTCACAAGACTCCAATCTTCTCACTCTTGGCCTAGGTTCTCATTAGATATGGCATGAGCTTCCTAAGCTCTTTTGTTTTTCTAGGTGCATCAGGTGGTTATTTTTCAAGTGACTGCCTGTTTCAGCATTGCTTTTTCTCTGACTCTCATACTTGATATTTGACAATACAGGTCTTTAGAATCTGCGGCACAGAACTTGGACAAAGCTGTTGCCTTTCCTAGAGCAGTCTGCTATTCTGTAAAGCTCATTAACTTTGTCCCAGTGTCTGATAAGCCTGTTTCTCTAGACATTTCCTGGCAGTTAGCTGGTAAGAACTTTCCATTATTAACCTAGCAGTAAACTCAAGTTCTTTTCACTTTATCTAGTATCCTACAAAGCTAAAGATAACCCAGGATACTTCAGGGCTTTGAGTAGTTCATCAACTCAAAAAGAGTTATTATATTTCAATCATGATTAGAAATGACCAAGAGTCTATGGAATACAGTTTGAAGCAGACAGCATGCACCTGGGCTGAATCATCTAAACTTACAGATCGCCTCAGAGTGACATTGATTAGAAATTACTCGTGGACATCTGGTCTGCTGAGCTGAACAGCCAGAGAGCTCTTCCAGCTGATGCTTCTCTTTTCTGGGCGGGGAGATGGGAGAGAAATACCACTTTTGAGCACTATTTATGCATTTTACATATGTGATCTCATTGAATTCGATCTTCTCAATAAATGTATGTGGTAGTATCCTCATCTCACAAATAAAAGAAGCAACACTAAAAAGTGTAGTCATTTCTCAGGCTGACATAACTAGAAGCAGAGCCAGCCTTCAAGTCTAGCTCTGCCTCTGACTTCAGACTAAGCTTTTCCTATTTCACCAGTGGATTCCTTCCCCTTCCTTCCTTCCTTCTTTCCTTCCTTCCTTTCTTCCTTCCTTCCTTCCTTCCTTCTTCCCTTCCTCCTTCCCTGCCTTCTTTCCTTCTTTTTTTTTTTAAGTCAAGTGCTTTTTTTTTAACTGAAACAATATACAAGTCCAAATATAGACAAGTAAACAAATAAGGGCAAAGCTGCCTTGCTTCATTCATACTTGACAAAAACTGAAAACACCCAAATGACCATCAACAGGTGAATAAACAAGCCAACTGTGGTACATCCATACAAGGGAATAAAACTCAGCAGTAAAAAGAAATGAAGTATTGGTATTCACAGATCATGGATGAAACTCAAAATAATTATGATGAGGGAAAGTTGGGATGGCTCAGCAGTTTGAGCACTCACTTTGCGGTCCAGAGGTCCGAGGGTCGAGTCCCAGCCTTGGCCCATGTGGACCCCTATGCTGAACTGGGGGTGTGCCTCCAGTTCAGTTTTTGCTGTGACCCTCGTGTCCACCTGTGGAACAAAGCTATGCCGAAGGCTGGTGACATGCAGCTGTGGAGACTGCTCTGCACCCTCCCCCTTCTCTCTGTTTCTCTCTGTCTCTCTCTCTCTGTCAAAACAAACAATAAAAATAAATATTTAACAAAATAATTATGATGAATGAAAGAAGCCAGACACAAAAGAGTATACACTGTATGATAGGTATATACTCACATAGAAATGTATAAAAAGCAAAACCAATCTATGGTGACAGAAAGCAAATCAGTGGCTACCGGATGCAGGGACCAGAGTATTTAATGTAAAGTGGCTGAGAGAAGCTTGGTGCATTTTGACAGTAATGGAAATGGCTCTGTAAGTAGATTGTGGTGATGTACATATTTATCAAAACTCATTGATACACTTAAAATGAATACAATTTATTGTGTGTAAATTATACTTCAATAACATCATCTTGGCTTTTTTTTTAAGCATAACTGTTTTAATTGGGAAGAGGATGCCCAATCCCTCCCAGCCCCTTTAGTGACCCTAAGACCCCCAAAGGGACCCTGGTTTTACTGTGTGAAAATTCATGTCTTCAGAAAGTCATTTGACCACAGCAAGCTGCCTCACAGAGCCATAAATATTGTCCAGGCAGCCGCAGCTTTGTGACAGGCATAAGATCTGTTCTTTTCCAACAAACCACTTCAGCATTCTTACTGAGGGCTACATAGTTTCAACTAAATCACTGACAAGCCCTACCATTGTCAAGAAGAGTCTTCCAGTCCAGTTTTATTCTCAGTATTGTGAAAAGAATGATAATACAGAATTAAGCATTAATAAATGAAATCGAAGTTTTATGAGTGTATGTGTAATGGGTATAAATTTACTTCACACCATTTGGATGCAGGAAATGTTATGTTGCATTTTCTTAAATGAAATTACATCTTGCTGTCAGTCTCCGCTGACCAGAGGAATAGGATGGCAGTCTTTATTGCCTCAGAGCCATGCAGGATTCTGGAGTGTTTATCAATTTAGAGGATTTAAGTAAGTACTTCTATCCTTGAGTTCACTGTGGTTCTAGGTAGGTGTCCAGTGCCCAACCTCTAACAGTTCACTTCGAAGCGTTGGTGGCTTTGATCCTGGCTGGGGCAGCAGGACCTTGCACTAGGCCACCAACTGGACACACTTAGTATCCTACCTCCCCAGGCCACCTTGAAATCAGTAGTGTTGGGCAAGGAGGGCTTGGTCACTTCTACCTGTAGTGGCCCTAAACATCCCTCTCTTCCTCATCTCCCTCTCCCAGCCAGGCTGCTTTGATCTCCTCTGGTCTGTGTGTCCTTCTTCAAGACAAGACAAGTTATACTAACCCCCCGAATGGGTCTGAAACACACAAGCTGGCAATGGTGGGGTGGGGGTGGAGCAGAAAGGTCAGGGAGAGGACAGCACATCTCTGTCCTTCATTCCTCTGAAGGGAGAAAATAAAAGTTTTCTTCCTCTTCCCTGGTGAATCCACAGCAGGAAAAGAAAGCTGAGATGGGAGTTAGTTCCTTTATTAAAGCTCAGTTGTGTATGAGAGCTTATATTTATGCAAGACCCATGATGTAAAGAACCACATTGGTCTCATTCACAATTGTATCCCCTGTACTCAGCTTGAGACAGTATAGGTGATTAAATATTGGATGTGCATGAGTGAATGAATGAATAAATGAATGAAATGGATAAATGAATAGGAAATGGCCCAAAGGATACACACTATACAAGAATTTGTTACCTTTGGAAAGTGGAATTCTGTGGAGGGCTATAAATACTATTTATAATTCTGTATTGTTTGTACTGCATAAAATTGTATTTAGTGACTATATAATGTTTGTATAGTTTGTATTAAAAAACTTGTCAGACTGTAAGTAACAAGCACATTAAAAGTTTTATTACAATCTTGCTGTAAGACGGAAGCTGTTTGGCAGCCTTGATTCACGTTGCTAGTTACATTATTGGATGATGTAGAGGCGGAAAAATTTTCCTCCTACTCCTCTAGGTTCTTTGGCTGGTCTAATAATTAAACTGACATTTGATAGATTAACAGGATAAAAGCAAATTTAATTTCATGTGACAAGAGCCCCCAAAGCTATGCAACTGAAGGACAAATCAGGCAATTGCAGCTTATGTGCCATCCTGCGCTAAGGAATGGGGTAAGGCCTGAGGTTTCAAAGGGGATGAGGCTAATGCCCAGGAAGAAAGAAGAGCAGATGTTTGGTAATTAGAAGTGTGTGTGCCCACTCATTAGCTTGGTGATTGCTGGAGGGAGGGGGAGGAGGAGGGAGGGAGAGAGGGAGGGAAGGTGGGAGAGGGCACCAGCATTATGGACACACTCAATGGTTTGGTGGTTACCAGGATGGGGGGAGGAGCGGGGGGACAGTTGTGGGGGGAGGTGGGAGTGGGCACTAGATATAAGGTGATGGAAGGGGAACTGATACTGAGTGATGGGCACATAATACGATGCATGAATGATGTGAGGTGGACTTGTACATC
>PVKE010032498.1:0-18455 GCA_004027555.1 Craseonycteris thonglongyai
TGACAAGTGTAACACATAAGTCAAAATGTATTGTCTGGGTGGGCGGAGATCACAGTGTCAGGCTGTCAGAATTCTAGGAATTTATGACCTTGGCAAATTCCCAGAATGCATTAAACTATTGCTAGAAAGTTTTGTCTTCTACAATCGCTTCAAAGTCCATGGTACACGGAATTCCACCCCAGACATTGCGAGCGATCAATGATCAACCAAAATTGGCCTCGTGATCAACCGGTCGACCGCGATCGACTTGTTGGCCACCCCTGCTGTAGACTATACCTCCTTAATGCATTCTCTTCCTTTGGCTTTAATGGCATTGATCTCTTGTGGTTTCTGTTTTCTTTTCTCTGACATTGTTCTCAGTTTTTATTATGGATTTTTCTTCCTCCTTACCCCTTAAATGTGAATGTTGCTGTCTCTCTACGAGTCTAGATCATAGCTTCCTGGGTGATCTTGCTCACTTGTAGGACCTTAGGCTAATGATCGTCAAATCCATTATCTTCAAGGTGGATCTCATTTTGGGGTTTCAGACTCAAATACTCAACTGCCAACAGAACAGCACCATAGAGAACTTGTAGTGATCTCAAACTACATTCATTATCTGCCTCCAGTCTTGTACACCCATTCTCCAAAGTATAGCCTGAGTGATATTTTAGAAGCCTGATATCATCATCTAGATTCCCTAGGGCTATTTGGATAAAGCTTAAGTCCCTGTCTGATGTGTCCCCTACCTGTGTCTGGCTTCTTCTCTTGCAACTCCCCTCCTTTTACTCTCCATTCAGCCACATTCAATTTCAGTTCAAGTCTGCACTACTCTATATTGGTGCTAAACCTCTGCACAAGATAAGCTGTTCCCTCTGCTGGGAATTTTCTTCCTATTGTCCTCTTCTGCCACCCTACCGCCATCTTTGGCTGCCTTGTCCTTCAGGTCCCTGGCTGATGTTATTATGCATCCATTTAGAGAGCCTTCTCTGACTTCCCAAATCTGGTTCAGTGCCCCTCCTATGTACTCTCAAAGGATCTTTATTTCTGTCATAGCACTCACACATCATACTATAATTGCTTATTTACCCACTTTTTTCTACTGGATTTTCAGCATTATAAGGGTAGAAACCATATCTGTTTTATTCATCTTTATATCTCTAGTGCTCTCACTTAGTAGATGCTTGATATATTTTTTTGTTGAACAAAGGAACCCAAAGTAGGTATTCACTATTCAATACATGCTTTACTTTCCCAGTAGGTAAAAACATCTAAGTCAGGCAATTAAGAGATATTCAGTGGAACAACTCTGTTAGTGAATAAAAAGAAAGACTCTCTCTCTCCACTGCTTTTTTTTTAAACCACTAACTTTAATAAGCACTATACATTGTGATCTTCATGTAGAGAAAAAGATCAAATTGAGATCAGCTCTCACTTTCTAACTTAAGCTGTCAACAGGCTTTCTTCTTTGAGGTATCTCTGAGTTCCACAGGACAAAGAGAGAGAAAAAGATGTATCACAACTGTCAGTAAAGACACTCATTACTTCCCTATTCCACTCAAGAGTGGAATTCCTCTCTCCTATCTTGTGATCTCAAAGTTGCTAGAAAATTAAAAATAGTTCTTCATCTTTTATGAAGGATAAAGGTCCAGTTCTGCTCAAATATTCAATGAATATTTAACTGAAATCTGACTGTATGCAAGACATTCTCTTATTTTTTACTATCTCCTCAGGTTTTAAGAAGGATTAAATCTTTGTCTACTGCAAGTATTTCATTCTCTATCATAGAACTTCCTTCAAAGAGAGGGGCAGGTTATTCTATTGCTGAGGACCTCCTAGACTTTAAAGCAGAATGAAATCAGATAGTTTCAATATTAGATATACAGATCCAAACCACATTACTGATTTAAGATGCTAAAAATAAATTTTGCTCTGAGTTGTTTTTCTAATCATATTGGTCATGATGCATTGCACTATTGCAGTATACTATTATCCATTCATTTCATTATACATTGGACTCTGGTTTACTGGTCACAGAATAGTTTTTCTCCATGAGAAAATAATTGGTCCAGAAGAGGGATCGAATTAACAAATGGACTCCACTATCTCCAACTACAATTGGAAAACTGATCTCCTGGAATTCCACAAAAACATGGCATTATCTGTTGACACCAATGTAAGTTTAGTTTTCTTAGACAAAACACCAGAAAACAAGAAGCAAATGCTGGCATTTCAGAAATGCCACGTTAGCTGAAAATGAACCATGCAAACAGAAGCAAATGAAAGAGGGCCTTAAAAGTCAATGTGTTCTTGCCAGCCTGGAAGATGAAATTGTCACTGTATATGACTCCATTTTGTTCAATTATACCAGTTCTCTAAATAAACACTTCTATCACCTTTCCACACAAAGAGAAATTGTAAAGAAACAAAATAATAAAATAGATCTTGTGAAAATTTTCTTACTGTATGGGATGTGTTTCTTTTGTGTAAATCTTCTCTAGCAATACTAGGTCCTGTAGTTACAGACGTTCTTACAGATTAGACCAAGGGTATTTGGGAATCCAAAAGATTGATAGCTCAAGGTGTCAGCTATAATGAGCAATCATAATGATAAAAGTCAAATTAATGTAATATTCTCATAGTAAAAATTAACCTACTATATTATGTCAATTCTTTCATTCATGTCTCTTCCATCTTGCAGTATAATTCATTGGTAAGCAGACAGTTCATTATGAAGATATGTATAAAAAGGTTAAGATCAACTTGTCATTTGAATTCCCATTATAACCATTTTTGCAGATGAAAAGGATGTTCAAACTGGTATCTCATGTTAATAGGTGAATAGGGACCATTCCTTAGAATTTGTTAGGAAATTTGGCATTTTGGGTTACTGCTCTGAACTCTGTCCCAAACTATATCTTTTCAGCTAAGAATAATTTGGAATATCTTTTTCATTAGCCACTGAATGATTAAAAAGGTCCCTAGACTGAAGATAATTTTATAATTCTTTATGATTCTTTGATTTTGTTGTATTTCAGAGGCTACTTAGATCCACAATTAAAGAAGCCATAAATTTATTAGCCTGAGACCAACTGCTTTTACAAGTCTAGTTTCACACATAGGATGAAGGCCTAAGAAACTAAGATGTGGTAGAACAAATATTAACTCACTGATGCCAAAGGGTTGGGTTATCTTGTTCCCATAAGAAAGCAGGTAACGCAATTCATGACCACAGATAGAGCCAAGAGTTAAACATAAAAGAATGCTACAAAATGACAGGAAATGCTGGCTTCAGTATAACTAGATCCTCTCCAAAGGGGGACTGCTTATCTTGGTATTTAATAACTCCCCTCACTCAGTCTCTAGTTTATTTACAGTGAATAAGTGCCCATTGTTATCTACTTTGATAAAGGAACATCTAAAGACTGGTATCTGAGGCCAGATTGGTTTAATGCTTGGACTTGAGCCTTCTCTGAACAATTCCTTGTGTTTGTAAAATTCCAACCAGACACTTTCAATGGCTCTTTTGTATTTAAAGAGGAATTAAAACACTTTAGTAAATAAATATGGCCATATTTGAAGTCAGCAGCAATTATGAAACCATAAAAGCACCTTCAAACAAACTCTTGATTGTTAATTCTCAAACTTTAAAAATCCTGTAATATATATCAAAGCAGTAAACATTGTTTTAGTGCTTCCCTGAAAAAGGCCATGTCGCAAGAGTAACATCTTTGTCATTTCATCACGTTATCACTTCATAATTCTATTATGCTACCTCTACAACTAGATACCAACTTTTTTTTTGACAGACAGAGAGAGAGAGAGAGAGAGAGAGAGAGAGAGAGAGAGAGAGAGAGAGAGAGAGAGAGAGAGAGAGAGAGAGAGAGAGAGAGAGAACTGAACTGGGAGAAATCCCAGTTCAGCACATGGTTCCACACGGCCGGGGCCGGGACTCGATCCTTGGTCCCCGGCGTCACAAAGCGAGCGCTCAACTCACTGAGCCATCCCGGCTTCCCCTAGATACCAACTTTTTATAGTACACCTGATTCAGAAATTCTTGCCATGGTTGAATTCCTTAAGTCAATCAAATATAATTAGTTTGGATTCATGCAGTATGATTAATATAGAAATTACACTAACAAACTTGTTAGGATTTACACATTCAAGTGAACACCATTTCTTTAAAAAAGCCATCTTTTGATGTATTGTAGAATTGTACACCTGGAACCTATGTAACTTTGCTGACCGATGTCACCCCAACAAATTCAAAAATAAAATAAAATAATAAAAGAAAAAGAAAATAAATTTTTAAAGCATCTTGAAAAGATGTGCGTGTGAAAGAGAGAGAGAGATCCAAGAAATTGCCTATCTCTTGATATTATGATTCCTTCCTAAAATTTCCACACCTGAACATCTGAATAATTACTATGGGGCCACAGTAAGTTCTCTAACCCCACACCCCCAACCCAGTTCCTGTGCAACCTTAACTTTAGAAGTTATTACTTTAAGGCTAACATGTTACCAAGACCCTCAGTGGGGAATTCCTCTTATTACTCCTCAGCTGCCATCTGAGCCCATCCTTGCTTTAGGACCCCCTACAAGTTGTAGATCCATTCTGTAGGAAATTCCTTCTTGTTCCTCTACACTTCACCCAATTTCAACTCCTATCTCTCCACTTAGAGATCTGACCCTCATAATTCAAGGTTTAGACAACTTTATGGGCACTTGGAGTTCAAGTTACTATTATTATTCATTTATATTATGGATTAAAGAAAAGTTTGAGTTGCTTGACAACATAATTTTCAACATTTGAATCAGATTACCATTTCAAATAACTCATTTTCCAAGGTCATTTGACAAGGAAGCCAACTGAAAGTGAACAGTATCTGAATGTGTTGCATTCCTGCAGAGGTGCAGTATGCAAAACAATTGTGTTAACTTCACAATAAACAGAAAAGTAAAACAAGAGCCTTGTCATTGAGTGAGCACTCATGTTGGCTCATGCAGAGTACCAAACAGGTATAAGTGAAACTACTGGACAACTCTTGATTCTCTTTCTACTCTTGTCTTTCATTTCCAAAGTAGGAGGCTTTTTTAATGAAAATTCTGAAGCAGACCACCACCTACATTTGGAAATACTGTTTATACAACAAGGAAAGCTGGATGTTTTGACTCAGTTGACAATTTTAATTAAAAATAAAAACTACTAAAGTGCAGTGTACTTATCTGTGTCAACAAACAAAACATGGGAACTTAACTGAATCTTGACGCTCAGGTTCATGATAATCACGTTATTCGAATAGACAGTGGCAACTGAGGTTCTACTGCCAGATTTACTAATCAGTAACCCCCATTTTTTTTTCTGACAAGCTCTTGGTTTCTCTTCTGTAAAGTTAATTGCCAAGATCCCTTTCAGCTTATATTCTATATTTTTATTAATAATTATACAGTAGTATGATAATGGTATAACTTTGGAAAATTGTAAGATGGGTAGATCTCAATTTTCCCTTTCAGTCTTGGCTGCCTTCTGTTCCTTTCCTAACCAACAGCAGGTTCAAAAATTTGAATGTATGGATGACATACCTTTTGGCTACAGGTGATATTTCTTTTCAATAGCATAGTCCTTTGTATTCTTTTCTGGCACCATCCATGGGTTTTCTCCTGTAGCCCTGTCAACCTTATAGTTATTGTCACTTTTTGCAGTTATCGCTACCTTTTTCATTTTTGTCTTTTCAGCCAATGAAAACACAATTTTCTGAGCAGATAAATAACTTCTGTAACCTGCATTCTTTTCACTCTTTTTGTTAATGCCACTCCTTAGAGATTGTTTTGGTAGCTTAACGGTTCAGAGGTATAACAGCTTTCTACAATTACCTAATAGGTTTTGAGCATCTATCATGTGCCAGGCACCATGATAGTCCTTCAGTGTTCCATCATTATAGTGGGAAAGCAGCAGACCAAAAACACAGACAACAAAAACAAAAATAAACAAGCGAGAGAGTTCATCACACTAAAAAGCTCTGCACAGCAAAGGAAACAAACACTGAAAAGGCAACCTATGGAATGGAAGAAAATACTTGTAAGCCGTATGTCTAATAAGGGATCAACCTCAAGAATATGTAAGAAACTCCTATAACAGTAAAAACATAACAAAACAAATAACCAGATGAAAAAACGGGCTAAAGAACTTGAATAGCCATTTTTCTAAAGAAGATTATAGATGGCCAACAGATACATGAAAAACTGCTGTCAATAATCATTAGGGAAATGCAAACCAAAACCACAATGAGATATCACTTCCTATGTGTCAGGTTGGATATTATCAAAAGACAACAAAGTATTGGAAAGGATGTGGCGAAATTGGAACCCTTGCACACTGTTGGTGGGATTGCAAAATGGTGTAGTCACTATGGAAAAAAGTTTGGAGGTTCCTCATGAAATTAAAGACAGAACTACATAATCCAGCAATACCATTTCTGGGTATTTATCTGAAAGGACTGTAATCAGAATCTTGATATTCACTCTTCTCTTCATTACAGCACTATTAACAGAATATGAATGGATAAAGAAGAAATGGTCTATACATATACTGGAATACTATTCAACCTTAAAGAAGAATGAAATTCTGCAACACGAGACAACACAGATGAACCTTGCGGACATTACGCTAAGTGAAATAAGCCAGTCATAGAAAGACAAATACTGCATGAATCTACTTATATAAAGAACTGGCATTACTTCCTGGATGTGAATTTCTTATTGTAGAGCCAGAAAGGATTATGAGTTTCTGCAGTAGTGTATCTGTTATTTCTTTTCAGGTAGTTGGATCAATTTTGTAATTGATCATGTTTCCTTACTGAATAACCTACTAAACACCTTAACACAAAATTGACTTATGACTCACCTTTAACAAATTTATAGGGTTTCATTAAGTCCATTTGTGTACTCATGCCACTTTTGGTTCTATCTTATTTTGTTTATAATACTAAACTTTTTTTTAAAGATTTATATTTTTGAGAGAAGGTGAGAGAGAAAGAGAGAGTAAGGGGGAAGGCCCAGAGCAGTCTCCATAGTTGTACATCATTAGTTATGACATGGTTTCATTCCACACAGGTGGATGTGGGCCTGTGTAGAGTGGGCACCAAACCAGGGGCCTCCTGCATGGGAGGTGAGAACCTTCACTGTGCCTTCCTGGCAGCTACCAGTTGCACCAAAGTTCAGCATGAGTTTGCACAAGCTGGAGCCAGAAATCTTACCCCAGATCTTGTGATTACAAGGCAAGTACTCAACTGCTGAGTTCTCCCGACCAAACTCTTTCTTCTTTTCTTGTTCTTTCAAAAATTTTATTGATTTTTAATCTTAGTTATAATTTTTGTAAGCCACCTAAAATAATTTTTGAAAAACTGTGATAAAGAAATAAGACTTCAAATTTCCCTCAAAGGTTGGTGCTGGACAGTAGGAAAATGTGGTGGCTGCATAGATAGGTATAGAGAGCAAGGATTCTAAGATTCAAATTCTGACTCCTCTAGTTACAAGCCATGTGAACCTTGGGCAAATTATTAGACATTGCTATGCCCAGTTTCTATTGTAAAATGCAGACAGTAGTTCCTATTTCACAGGGTTGTTTTGAGTTTTAAATATCAATAATATACTTAGAATGGTGCTTTTAGAAATGTTTGACATACGGCAAAATGTTAGCTCTCAGGAATTATTTTATGCTGTGGTTTAAATTTAACATACATAGCTGGATTTACAATGTCTTGTCAACTTAAATAAACCAGCATTCTTGTCTTATCTAATAGAATGTTTAGACATGATACTTTACAACAATTCCTAGGAAAACTCTTTTGATTTTTAGTCCCCATTTTCTGTTGACAATATTATCAAACACAGGCATATTTCCTTAAGGGAAACTGGATATGAAAATATGAACTTATAGGTTCAAGAATTCTGTTTTCTATAAAACATTTGAATATTAAAATATTTAAAAAAACTAAATACAACTTGTGCTCTGACACTGCTAGAAATAAATTGAAGCAACAAAATATTAAGGTTCAATAAAACTGAGGACTTTACAAAAAATGCATGAGCTGAGGAAAAAGGGATATATGAGTGAGGAGAATTGCTGTATCAGAACAGTTGGCTAAAGGAAGTTACTGCAATTAAAAGCAGAACTTCATTTCCTGAGAGGGCAGCCAAAACAGAGAGAAACAGAAGAGGTGTCTCACCTCTCCATTTCAATGAAAGGAAGTTCATGATTTATCAGGAGAAATATGAAGGCTGTCCAGAAAGTATCTAGCCATGTGTATGAAAAAGAGGCAGTTATGGCTGGATTTTTTCTGGACAGCTCTAGTCCTTTTTTGTTTAAGCTAGCATAGTATATATAGAGAACATATAGAGACCATAATCGTTAAGAAATTTGACAGCAGTTAAAAAAAGTGGAGAGAGTTTACCTTTGTTAAATATCTTATCTAAAAGGAGTCTTAATCTAATGTCCAGGACTAAGTTTCTG
Organism: Craseonycteris thonglongyai; assembly: GCA_004027555.1. Lineage (NCBI taxonomy): Eukaryota > Metazoa > Chordata > Mammalia > Chiroptera > Craseonycteridae > Craseonycteris > Craseonycteris thonglongyai. Next base: position 8,492 of record PVKE010032498.1, read on the forward strand.
ACTCCACAATCAGCGTACCCTCTCCACAAACCATTTGTATGATCTCCACTACAGTAAATTGCAATTCTATCCTTTCAGTTGCTTAGGCTAACTGAGCTGAATTATCCTTGACTCTTCTTTCACACACATACTTGATCTGATAGCAAATATTGTCAGCTCTACCTTCAAAACATATCCAGATTCTGGTCTCTCTTCAAAGCAGCTCCACTACCACCACTTTGATTCAAGTCACAGTCATATCTCTCCAGGATTACTGCAAAGGTCTCCAGACTGGTTTCCCTGCTCCTACTTCAGTTTATCATGTCACTTCCCTGCTCAAAATTCTATGGCCCCATCTCACTCAGAATAAAAGCCAAAAGTCTCAGAAGTCCCTCCAAGATCTAACTTCATCCCCATGTCCTCCTTACCCTCTATTGTTTCACCTACTACTCTTACCCGTTTTATAAGAAGTATTGTAGAAACTTGCTTCTACTTCAGGACCCTTACAATTGCTGTTCCTTCTATCTTAAGGCTCTTCTCCTAAGTAGCCACCTACTTCAGCTCCTTCAGGTCTTTACTCAAATTTATCTTCTCTCCAGTGAGGCTTCCTCTCAGCCTATTTAATATTGCAAACACACACACACACACACACACACACACACACACACACACACACACGCACGCACTTTTGTTATCTCCCTTTCCTCCTTTATTTGTCTCTTCAAAACTGTTCACTATCATGTTGTAGCTTCTATTTTTGTTATTCACTTCTATCTTCCCCACTAGAATACAAACCCCATGAAGGAAGGAAATCTTTTTCCTACTCTATCACCCAATGTTTAGAATAGAGCTTGATGGAAAGTGAATATTCAAATGTCTGTTTAAGAACGCATGGATAAAATTTAAGGGCACAGCCTTAAAGTATACTTATGTAAGAGTAATTCTGAAAGTGAGAGATATAGTTCAGTTATGTAGTATTTTGGTGATCCAATTTACTACAGGTTAATGTTTAGAACATAAACACAAAAGAATGGATCACAGACCATTTAGCCAGTGGTCTCTAATGTAGGGTAGCACAAGATGACCCATTGGGAGGAGTGGCTAAAATGTTAGAATTGTATTTATTTTATAAATTAAATAATGGATGAACTTTTATAGTGCCTTTATTCAGTCTATGTGTCAGAAAGTGATGCACCACATAGTTTTTGAGGTATTCCAAGGGAAGAATGGACTGAGAATACTCATTAAATGTAATTATATATTACATTATTTATTCTTATCCTGTTTTACATGTGTTACATTTTTATATGATGGATATTAGCAATGGCAGCTTCAAGAAGATAACCTTGTAAAAGATTCCTACTTCTGGATATTTACTGTGTCTTGCTTTGTGACCCTAACATTTTAAATGAAGGGAAACTTAATTCCCTATATAAATTAAGGAACATTTAGATATCAAAATCACTTTGATAAAATAGTTGAACCATAAAGAATATCTTCCTTGAAATTACAACTAGGAGACCTAAATATAACTTTTTCTCCTTGGCCAGAATACTGACATTTCCCTAATACAACTAAGTAAGAGTGTTCCATTAGGCACTGGCAAAATGACAGAACAAATATTCAAAATGCTTGAACAGAAAAATACCGAACTACTGATTCAGATTACCTGAGTTTTCAAAACATGGATTTGATACAAAATGAACCAGATTTTTCCCAGTTGGTAGGATATTTGGACACTTTGGAAAGAACATACCCAACCTTTTATGGTCACTTAGGCACCATTTAAATAGTCTAGTATTCCAGTTTCAAAGAACCAATTCTCTACCAGAATTTAACTTAGAAAAGTGCCTCAATTAATCAACCATTAAAGTTCCTTTATTAATAAGTGAGCAATGCTTTTTTAAGAGAACAGAGATTTAGTTGAATCTTATGTGCAAACACCTTATCTATTTCCAATGAGTAATTCTACCTGAAGTGTGGGGTAGATTTGTCTACAAGTCATTACCTTCTGGTTTCTCATTCTTAGTTATGCAAAAACAACTCACAGAGACAAATTCAAGTATCTATTTTGAAAAGTATTTACTTAGTTTGAATAAATTAATTGCAAATAAAAATTAGCTACAATATATAGACTGAATAGAAATGACTAGAACAAATACAACACAGGACTTGATCTTCTTGCATTAGTCACAAAGCATGTGACAATCTAGAAAACTCCAAAATTAATTATATTTCTTTGAGAAGGGAATAACAGCAGTTACTGATACATCACAACTAGTAAACTTAAAATACAAGTTTCCTGACATGCATTTCCTGAGTGAACCCAAATAATCATTTTAAAAAGAAGAAAATTTTGACAAATTGAAGTAAAATAAAATAGTTCATGGCTTCTAAGTAATAGGTTTTTTTAAAAAAAAACAAAAGAAAATTCAGAACATCGTTGTAATAGGATAAATTAAAGCTATGCTACCACATACAAAATTTTGCTAGAGTCAATTAAGTATTTTACAACTTTTCAAACTAAAGGAAAACAAATCAATATTAAAATAATTATTCTTTCCAATATAAAAGTGTACTGATTTCTACAAGTGCCAGAGTGTTTGATGTAGTGCAACTGTCTATACTTTCCTTGTGGTGCATTAAAAAATGTGGGGGTGGGAAGAGAAGGGGGGAGAAGAAACTTTCTCTTGCTTCTGAGAGCAAAAGTATTGGAATTAGAGAATAAACAGACCATGCAAGTATGTCCCTCCAACTCTGCTGTCAATGGTGCTGATCTGCCAACAAATATTTCCTTGAGTCATACTGGCAGCTTTCTTTGGGATTCAAGCCCAAAGTTAAGGCTGGCCTGCTAGATTTAAAAAAAAACGGGTGTGGGGTGTGGGGGGGCTCTGTCATTTGACACTTTCTATGTCTCTAGACTTCTTAATGTCTGGATAAGGCCAAATACAGAATAATTCATTAATTAAGCTTTTTCTAAAAGCAAATCAAGTCACTCCTTTTTCTTGTTAACTTATGATTTCTCTTATGGGAATATATTTTTTTGTCCCCTAGAAACAGTGAACAGATGAACCATGGAGCTTATATCTAAAAAATAAACTTGCCAAATGTTGCTGATACTAAAAACAGATTAGTTATCATGGGAGAAAAATAGATAATCTAGATTAAATTGCATATTCAAAGGAGCATATAAAATGTTTCTTAGCATTAAATTTTTGTTATAGTACTACACTTGAGGGAAACATTAAGGAAAAAAACTTTCCTGATTATTTTCAATGTGGTTAAAAACAAACACCTCTTACACAACAGTAATTAATATGAATATGAATTTGGTTTTACAAAGTATATTCTAATTTACCAAATTACACATTTAGATGGGGGTGGGGAGAGAGGCTCTCTTGTCCTTCTTCCTAACTTTGCAAATCCTTGAGCTATGCTCACTAAACTACTACTCACACCAAAAGTGTGACACCATCGTTACCATGCTTAGTCTATCAAGAACATTCTAAGATATTTTCTATAATAAAGATAAATAGAAAAAAGTTAATATACATGTTGCTGTATTTTACAATGTTTGCAACAAACTGTAAACTAACATAGTTTGAACCAACAGTACCCTCAGTTATACAAAACCATTTTCAACACTGAGGATGGGTGATTCAAAAACATTAAAATGAAGGCATCAGATTAGACTATGTCTTTTTTTCCTCAAAATAGATTTAAAAAACTCAGAATTCAGAAGTCTGGTACTTTCAGAAATTCTTCTGCTTGAGTTTCCCAGATTTTGCTCAAAAATTTTTACTATTTAGTATAAATGTTTTTAAAAAAATTCTTCATCTTAATGCAAATGATCAGATCAGAGAAACCATGACGTGGACAACAGGTTGAAAAACCCAACTCACTTAGCTTATAAATTTATAATGCAGTCCTGAAGGACAACTGTCTGTTAGTCTAGAGGTCCTTGGAAAATAAGTCTGATGTAGCCTTGTTCACCAGCCAACTGATGTGCGCAAAAGGGACAGGCTGCATGAAAAGTATGAGTACCATGAGGAAGCGGGATCTGGGACCAATAGGCAGTTGTCTTTTCTGAACACACATGCCCACATGGGCTAAATGCATGGGTTGGAGGGCCGGCGTCCACATAAAATCCAGCTTCACATCCAAGCCACAGAGGGACATAGGGACCAACAGACCTACACATAGGACATTCACGATCTTTTCCATCTCGTTCTTCTTTGTTTCCCCAGTTATGATAGCCATGCACATGGCCGCAGTTTAGATATACCCATGGTTGTTTTTCATCGACAACATCTTTCCTCTTCATACTAGGAAATGCTAGTGTGTTGAATCCCACAGGGCACTGAGGTCGCGCTGCATTGATTTCCTGTCTCAAAGCTTCTAAATGCTTCACTGTAGGAGTGTGGGAAAGGCCTTCTGCAGTACGCCACAGCAATGTTGCACCACAGAGGTCAATTAATGAGCCATCTTGCAACTGATTGGTTTCAATTTCCACCTAGAGGAAACAAGAATTAAAAAACACATTTAGGGGAAGCCAGGATGGCTCAGTGGGTTAAGTGCTCACTTTGCAGCCCCGGGGACTGAGGATCGAATCCTGGCCCTGGCCCATGTGGACCCATGTGCTGAACTGGGGAGTGTCCCCAGTTCAGTTCTCACCGGGGTGAAGACCCCGACCCAGTTCCTGCCCTGTGCGGCCCCACTCCCACCTGTGGAATGAAACTACCGGTATGTGGAAAAACGAATGATGTGCAACTATGGAGACTATTCTGGGCCCTCCCTTTTCTCTCTCTGTCTCTGTATCTCTCTCTCTGTCAAAAACAATAAAAAAACAACAACAAAAAAACAAAAAACACATTCACCACTGTGTTTTCAATTTTTACATAACAATTCTGGTCTTACATGCTCCTTAGTCAAGAACCAAGATTTACTATAATTGTTACTAAATATTTAAAAAACTCTAATGGCAGTCATGAAAAATATAAATTTGAAAATCAAGGATAAAATATTGAGCAGTAACATTTCTTTTTGACTTATAGTAGTAAAGATAATTTATAATTAAAATATCTGGCTAATCAGTAAGTCTAATATTTCCAACAAATACCATGGTCAAAGGCATACAGATATAAGTAGAAAATATACAGAGTGCTATTTAATTTAGGAAAGCTTAGGTTTTAAAATATATAAACATAATATGAAAGAATAAATTTTAATAGTGTCCTAATTGAAACATTAAGATATAGTCCTCTAGGATAGTATTTAGTAGTCAGTGTTTGAAAGACTTATATTCTATGTCAGGAAGAGATTTAAGAACTTTGGGGGAATATATAAGGCATTCAGTCCCACTCACCCTATGTGTTTACTATAGCTAAATAAGAAGCTGTATCTATCTCAGTACTTACCATTTTCCCTCTCTGCTGAGCTGATCTAGTTTCACGAAGGCTGAATACATTTCCACATACTGATATTTCTCTCCATATTCCAGGCTTGGAGTCTTCTGTGAACCCATTACGTGGATGCATAACAAGAACGCCATTAGTGGTTAAGCCATCCATCTGCCCATCTGATGTCTTCCATTTGGCAGCCTTTTCCTAGTAGGAATAAGTCACATAAGCTTCCATTTATTTGTAATTTGGTAATAGAAGTGATAACAAAATAAAGCAGCATTTAGGAAAAAAGCTTTTTACCCCTAGAAAGATGTTTTTCGATGAGTCAAATCCTGCAGCATAAATCCGTGCTGTAAAGGGGGGATTCCGTTCACATATGATTCTACAGGCAAATCTTGATATAGTGCTTTGCACTGACTGTGTATCAGAAGTACTTTGACTTCCAGGAACTGTGTCAGTTACTACAAAATCAATGGGACTTTCAGTCGACCGACCAATCTAAGAGAAAAAGAAATACCTATAAACCCATTCAAAGGAACACAGTGGAAAACCCATTCAAGAAAGGCACAATAAGGTGAAATGATTAAGCCTCTGGAATTTCTAAAGCTCAAACTTATCATACTTAACTCTGGGGGCATCTATACCCTTGAAAACTAATCTGTCAGACTTGCTCTGACATAATAACCACTTAAGAGCGCAGAATTAAATGGGAATTTATGACCTAGAATATATGAAACCCTCAGGGAGTAAAGAGTTTAAGGTGGCTGAGATTTCTAGATGGCTGCAGATTTTAATTTTAGTCCCTTTGGGTGGAAATATGCCAACCATGTGTTACTCTATCTTCTTTAACAGAATCTAGTTAACATATAAGTAAATCTTTTATGATGACTCCAGGAAATACACTATGAATAACATTTATATTCAGCTAAAGTACAGTAATATCTTCAGGTGCTATAAAGGTATACAAGAACACTGATCCTTATGTTAAGGACTTGCATAGCCTTGCTCTGACATCTTACATATACTTCATAGATTTTCTTTCTTTTCTTGCTATTGGGCATATTTGTCTCTAGCAACATACCCGTTTTTTAACCAGCTACTCTTATTCTGATATGGGTTGAGAAATCAAATAACCAAACTTTAAAGAATAGTATTTCAAATGGTTCTTGGTAGTAAGAGCCTAAGGGATTCTGCAGGGAGCAGAGAACAAGAATCACAGTGCTTGGCTTATCTGACATTTATTTTATATGCCTAGATCAAGCTTGTCCAACCGCAGGCCCAGGATGGCTTCGAATGTGGCCCAACACAAACCCATACACTTCCTTAAAATTATGAGATTATTTTGCAATTTGTTTTTTTAAAGCTCATCAGCTATTATTAGTGTTAGTGTATTTTATGTATGGCCCAAGACAATTCTTCTTCTAATGTGGCCCAGGGAAGTCAAAACATTGGACATCCTTGGTTTTAAAGGTTAGCAATCTTAAAATGCTTATAAAAACAGTTACTCAAAGACTGGCTAATTTACTGGGGTAGTTTCAGACATGTCTCAGGTTTTTGATGTAGAAATGTTATAGAAAATCCATAGGTACAATGCTTATAGAAAGGGTATAATCAGTTTACTATTATTGGGGAAAATCATCTATTTCTTTATGAAAAAGAGAAGACCAAAAATACTTCAACTTATTTAAGGACCTTCATAAGATGGTGAAGACACTGTTCCATAATTCAGGATGCCTCATTTAGTCAAAATTTTGTCCCCAAACTAACTTAATAATTTTTAACTCACAAGGTTACAGTAACTTTACAGACAAACTATGAGGGGTATTAAAATAAATATAAGGTACTTTCTAAACTAAAATTCTAGTCTGCAATCAAATGTATAGGCAGCGTTTTCATTTTTAAAAAGCTAATTAAGCACATTCATTTTAACTGACTGACAGCAAAATTAAATGTGGAAAATCATCATAAAGCTTGTGTTAGGTTCTCATTAAGATCCAAACCTTCATTTTCATTAAGAATGTTTTGTATTTTTAGTTTTTTGGTAAAATTAATATTCATATTCTAATATTAACTATACAGATACTACTCTAACAATTAGGTATTCCACTAAAAGGGCTAGGGTAACAAGTAACTTCAAAGAAATATTTTGCTATTGCTTATACTTAAAGACATCTCCAGGCCTTTTCACATTCATTTAATCTTATAAAATAAACTGAAGAGTCACTGAGACAATAATTGTAAAAGCAACATTATCAGATATTTAAGAACTTTTCAAAACAGCCCAGGGCTTTAAAAAATCCAATACCGTGTATTAAGAGAGAAGACAGCATAAATTTTGTTTATATCTGAAGCTGGCTGCTCTACCTATCAGTGCATAAATAGAAACAGCAGCACTGGATTGGTATGAGAGAATGAGAACAGAAAAACTTTTATTGACCAAATATGTGCTGAGAAACAAGTTTGACTTCACACATATATATGATGGGAACAGTTTAGAAGCTACTTGGAGTTTTTGTTGCCTACAGAGGAAGGAGGGAAGTAGTGGCAAAAAGGTCATTAATGTGTACAGAGTAGTTCTTGGTTCCTGTTTATTTTTTTTTATAGTAATAGCTAACAGAGCTATTATTATAGCTACTATTATAATAGCTAAGTGTTTACCAGCTATCTAGCACAGCTCTGGAGCACTTTACATGTACTAACACATTTAAGCCTTTTAGTAGTCATACAAAGAAAGTTTTATTATCCATACTTTACAAGAGAAAATTGAGGCTACAATAGCAAAAACTATGCTACAAAAACCTCTATATATGGGGATTAGAAATCAATATGTATTTTAATGAAACACATTAAAATATGACAATCCTTAGTCTGACAACAGCAAAAGTCGCGGACAGCAGGGTTTAATTCTTTTGTTTGTATGAAAAAAGAATTCACATATTGTAATACCTGAAACATATCAGTGTTGCTATCATGAGTATATTCAACCACCACTGTCTGGGCCCGAGATAAGGTATACGATATGCTATGCTGGTCCTTGTTACTTATTGCCTAAGAAAAAAAAGATTAATAGCAAAAATTAGGTGACAGGTCAATCAAATCAGATTTTAAAAAGAAAGGTTATCTATCCTATATATGACATACTTTCCCTCTGAAATTTAGGTTAGAGGTAAATAACTCTTGTATAATTTCAGCTGTCACAGTAGTTTCTCAGTGGTATAGAATACTCTGAAGTAGTTGAAAGAGTAAGAACATAATTTTATTGTATAAAAACATTATAAACCTGGCTCTCCTTTGTTTTAAATTATAAAGTAATCAAAACTAAATCCCATGTAGAGAACAAAAACAGTACTTGGTACATACTGCTGATGGGAGAAAAAACAAAATCTTGCAAGAAGAATCTTATTTTTAAAGTAACTCAAAGAGTCATAAAGTTAACCAATAAGCAGAGTTAAATGGTTTTCCTAACCATTCTATGATTCTATTGATGACCAGTATTTACCATATGTTGGGCTACATATAGAAAAACTCACAAAATGATTAAATATTACCAAAGGAAATAGATATAATAATGCTTATGACTATACTTCTGACTTATCCCAAACTAAAAACATTGCTAAAAAAACTTTTCAGTTTTGTTTTCAGGCATTTTACATATATATATATATATGAGTTGAAGATAATATTGGGGGGGGACCCAAACAAAGGAAGTGGAAATAGCATGCATAAGAGGAAAAGAGATACAAAGACATAAAAGAATGATTATACACATGGAGGATAAATAAAAGAAAACTTTCCTAATTAGAGCTTTGGCATTATGAAATTTTACTTGATTTCAATTTGTAGCTAATCTGAAATAGATAAAGCCTTAAAATGATAGCTTTAATAAATTGCAAAGAAGAAAACATTGGTACTAAACTTACAGATCTGGGGTTCAGGGAGGACTTTATGAACCTAACTTCAATGGCAAGGGAAGTAAAAGCAAAATTAAATGAACGGGACTTTATCAAGCTAAAAAGCTTCTGCACTGCAAAGGAAACCATCAACAAAGCAAAGAGGCAACCAACTAACTGGGAGAAAAATATTTGCAAACAGTGGCTCTGATAAGGGGCTAATATCAAAAATATAAAGAACTTGTACAACTCAACAACAAGAAAACAAGCAATCCAATTAAAAAATGGGCAGAAGACCTAAACAGACACTTCTCTTATGAAGACATACAAATGGCCAACAGATATATGAAAAACTGCTCATCTTCACTAGCAATTAGGGAGATGCAAATAAAAACCACAATGAAATATCATCTCATACCTGTTAGAATGGCTATAATGAACAAGACAAGGAACAACAGGTGCTGGAGAAGCTTTGGAGCAAAAGGAACCCTCACACACTGCTGGTGGGAATGTAAACTGGTACAACCACTATGGAAGGCTGTATGGAGATTCCTCAAAAAAATTACCGGTAAGACTGGAATTGCTATATGACCCAGCAATCCCTCTACTGGGTATCTACCCCAAAAACCTGAAAACCAAAGATATCTGTACTCGAATGTTCATCACCGCACTGTTAACAGTGGCCAGTTCATG
>PVKE010032499.1:0-18447 GCA_004027555.1 Craseonycteris thonglongyai
GGATCTGGGGAGGGGTCTAGGGGAGGACCCCGGGCGGGGCCGTAGCAATCAGCCGGCTTGAAGGTACAGAACTCCTTCAGGTGAGAAGCAGCCAACGTCCCTGCCAATGGCCTCCTTCATATTGGGATCTGGGGTCTACAGATACCCCCAAGATTTGCACACATGGATCCCCCACACCGTCTGAGAAGTTGTGGCTGCAGAACCGAGAAAATCGCGCCCAGGGAAAGGCAGAGCGGGCAGGGCATCCGGGTGGCGCCCGCTGGTCTGAGGCCCGCGGCTGGTGCAAGTCTCAGAATAAAGCTCATACGAAGATTCCCCATGAAATGCACGCAGGAAACAACACTATACACTTTGCTATGGGACACGCACGTAAATGCACAAACGTCTGAAGAGGTTCACGCCTCCCTATCCTAATCTGTAGCGTTTTCATTTACTAAATGAGCATGCATTGGTGCAGTCACCACGAAGTTCAAGTTTAGGACGTGTTCTGAGAGTAGGCGCACTTGCTACTGTGCGTCTCCCTGCGCCACCGCCCTCCGGCCAGCAGGGGACGCTGCCTCACGCACTCCTCCCGGAAGTCCCGCCCCGGGCCGGAAGTCAGCGTCGCCGCGTCTCGGAAGATGGCGGCGTCCACGAGGACGGGATCTTCGGGCTGCGGAGGGAGCCGGCGGCGGCAGCGCGGCAGCGGGCGCGGGGTGCGCCGCGGTCCCAGGGTCGGCGGAGAGGGGGCCCTGAAGCGGCTAAAGCTCGCGGTGGAGGAGTTCGTGCAGGCGACCTCCGAGGGCGAGGCCGCCGGTGGCCGCGAGGGGCCCCGGGCGGAGGGGCGCGTGCACCCCGGCGGGAGGAAGAGCCGCAGGGAGCTGAAGAAGGAGAAGCGACAGCTGAGGAAGGCGCGCCGGCTTCAGAGGACGACGCGCCCGGCGCCGGGTCCGGGTCCGGCCGGGGTAGCGAGCGCTCCCCGGGCAGAGGGGCCCGCGAAGGCGGCCCCAGGTCGGGCTCCACGGCCGCCCGAGCCGCCGCCCCAGGCCCGGGCCCCCGCGGGGAGGACCAGGCCCTGCGCCGCCGCCGCCCGGAAACGGGCTCTTCTGGCCGCCAACGAGGAGGAGGACCGAGAGATCCGGAAGCTGGAGCGGTGCCTGGGCCTGAAGAAGCGCAAAGGCAAGGGCGATTCCCGCGCCGTGCCGCCGAGCTTCGCGCGCGACGGGCTGGACTACATTCTGGAGGCGCTGGGCTCCGGAGAACACACGGGCCTGTACGGGAGCAGCAGCGAGGAGGAGGCCGGCGCGCCCACGCGCTCCGACAGCGACGGGGACAGTGACCCCGACGGCGAGCGGGACGAGGACGAGGGAAGGGACGAGGCCGGGGCGCAGAGCGAGGAGGCGGCAGAGGTGCCAGAGCAAAGGCGCGAAACGCAAGCGAGAGCAAGGGCGACGAGGGCGGGAAAGAAAGTGCGTTTTGCAGAAGACGGAGAAAGAAGTGGACACCCCTTGGAGGACGTTGGCACAACTCATCAGGTGTGGTGTCAACTAGGGGCGTCCAACTGGCGCCCCCCCCCCATGCTCTGAAATAAAATGAAAATAGAAAAAATGGTGATGAAGGAAATAACGCTCAGGGGAGATCGAGGCAATACACACACGATTCCCTTGTTAACCCTTTAACGACTGAAGATGAGTCTACACGTGGCCCAGTGCCTTTCCTGGGCGCCTGTATCAACGCACTGACTCAGTTCCAGCGACCTGTGTACATGGGATGTGGCCCGTGTGCATCTTTTTTTTTTTTTTTTTTTTTAATATTTATTTATTTTATTTTTGACAGGGAGAGAGAGAGATAGAGAGAACTGAACTGGGGGAGCTCCCAGTTCAGCATATGGTTCCGCACGGGCCGGGATTCGATCCCCGGTCCCCGGCGCTGCAAAGTGAGCACCTAACCCACTTAGCCATCCCGACTTCCCCTCCTGCGTGAATCTTGCCTGTTGCACCAAATGGCCCGTGTTTTCATTGAGTTTGACACCCCTGGTGTGAACAATCGGGGTCCTCTGAGGGTCCCCCCAGAATAACGGGTGGGGGGCAGGGCGTGGGACAGGTGGCACTGCTGATGTCCTGATAATTGTCTGAGCTGAGTGTGGGGGAATCGGGCTGTTCGGTCTACTTTTATGCTTTTAAGTGTCCTTAATGAAGAGTTCAGGGAGAAAACCTCCCCACAGACCTTCTTACCCCAGCGACTTGATGTTAATAATCAAGGGTGGGGCTGGACCAGCCGTTGATGGAGGCCCACCAGGTGGGCCTCCAAGCAATTTGGGGGTGACTGCCTGAATAATAAAGAGTGGACCCGGACAGCTGGCAAAAATTAGAAGGAGCCCGTGCCCTGAAAAAGTGCCCAGGCTTCATCGAGGAGATCGTGAGCCGTGGGATTGATTTTGATTTGATCATGTAAATTTGGGTGCTGGTTTTGAACAAGCGTGACATGACTTGAATTTAGGGGTTTCCAGGCATGCCGGCCGGAAGTTAAGCCAGGACAAGCTAGAATATAGGGCTCCTTCGGCAGGTCCTGAGGGGCGTGGCCAGGTCGGAGACATGCAGAAGGAGAAACGGGGTGGGGAAGTGTGTTGATACTAACGGAGGTGGTGGCACCACCGTCTGCAGAAGGGCCTGTGCCCAGGACTGTGCTGGGCTCTCAGTGAACGTGGGGCGTCCAGTGAGCGACCGTGTCAGCAGTTAACAGTGTCTGCCAGTTTGGGGGGATTTAACAGGTGAAGGTGAATATAGCCGGGGGAAAGTGGGGTGTACGGTGTACGCCTTTTGTAACTTATTTTTGTCCCTTCCAGCAGAGTCTTTGTGAAAATGGCGACAAGTACGTCCCACCTCACGGGAGGCGCACTGAGGAGACGGTGGATGCCCAGAAGAGGGAGGAGCGGGAAAGGCTGAGGAAGCATGTGCAAGGCCTGATCAACAGGTAACCTTGCCGCACGGGCACGTGCGTCACTCAAAGACGTCGTCTCGCTTCTCAAAATACAGAAACCGGCCCAGAAATTAAACCGGAAGTGAGAGGGTAGGCCTGTGGCCATGATTGGCTCCTTTGTATTCCCGTCTTGACATAGCCGGACCAGAAATGGACCAGCACATTGGGAGTTTTCCTGACAGCCCACACTGGGGTGCAGGGGTGGCTCCTGCCGCTGCCCAGGGGCATGGTGTCAGGCACCCATGGGGCATGCTTGGCACAGTCTTGGTGGTCTTTGGGGGGGCAGGGGGGCCCCTCACTGCAGTGCATTTCAGCTGGACAGACAGCAGCTACGTGGCTGAGAGTCCAGAGGCATGTGAGTCGTGTGCAGTAAATGCTGGCTGTTAGGGCAGGCCACTCAGAATCAGTCACGAGGCCGTGGGTACCATGACGTCAGATGTGCTCTGGTGTCGACAGCTTTTTCGTTTTTTTTAGTCGACCTGGCAAGTAACTCCTAACTTGGAACATGTGTGGCTATGCCGTCTGCAGGTTGAGCGAGCCCAACATGGCCTCCGTTAGTGGACAGCTGGAGGCGCTGTTCATGGCCCACAGCAGGAAGGACATGAACCACACGCTGACGGGCGCTCTACTGAGCGCCTGCGCCCCAGCCACGCCTGTGCCTGCCCGACTGGTGATGGAGCACATGCTGCTGCTCAGCGTCCTGCACCGCACGGTGGGGATCGAGGTAGGGGCTCCGGTGGCGCTGGGCGGGCCCGCGCAGGCTGCGTGACGCATGGTCTGCACCCTGTGGCCCTCGACCAGCCTCAGGAGCACTTGGTTTTGGTGCACTGTGTGCTGGGCTGTTCACACGTGTCTGCTAAGTCCCAGGCTTGCCTCTGGTTTCCCGGTGCTCCCGCTCTCACACCAGCTCATTCCAGGGGTGTGCATGGCCCCCAGGGACGGGTGCTGGTGGGAGACCATCTTGTCCTAAGAACAAGACGACCAGGGAGGAGCCGCGTGGCGAGCCCGGGCCCACGTCCAGGAGTTTGTGCTGAGGGGGGTGAATGCACAGGCCTGCACTGCCCCCTGGCATTCATGTCCTGAGCATGGCGGTCCCTTGGATCTTTCTAAGGGGAGAACCTTCACCGCTGATCCATCTCTGGTTACCGGCGGCACCGCAGCTCAGCATGTGGGTTTGCACAGGCTGGGGCCATGATTCAATCCCTGGACCTCCCGGCTGCCAGGCAAACACGCTCAAGCTGCTGAGCTGTCCCGGCATCCCTGAGACAGGTGCCTTCTTGTTGCTGTAAGCGGCTTTATTCAAGCGAGCGAGTGGCCGCTGGTGGGAAATCCCGCCGCTTTGGTTTGGAAGACGAGGTGCACGAGGGTGAGGGTGTGGGCTCTGCCGCCCGTGTCCTGGTTCTGTTGGAGTTTCTATCCTACGTGCACACGCGGGCTGTTGGAAAGCATCCAGCCCTGGATCCGTTCTTATATCGACGGGGCTGGGTTTTTCCCAGGCGGCCCTTGTACCTTATGCATCAATGTTAACAATGCTGATTCTTTCAAGTGTGTGGACGGTGGGCCCCTGAGACCTAACCAGCACGATTGTCACATGCTTGCGATGACGTTTGCTCTGTTTCCCTTGTCCAGGTCGGAGCTCACTTCCTGGAGGCTGTGGTAAGGAAGTTTGATGCCGTCTATAGAAACGGAGGTGATGGGAAGGAGTGTGATAACTTGTTTACCATCATCGCCCATTTGTACAACTTCCACGTGGTACAGTCTCTCCTCATCTTCGACGTTTTGAAAAAACTTGTTGGAACTTTCACAGAGAAAGATATTGAACTGATCCTGTTAATGCTCAAAAATGTGGGCTTTTCCCTGAGAAAAGATGATGCTCTGTCACTGAAGGAGCTGATCTCGGAGACCCAGGCCAGAGCCAGCGGGGCCCATGGCCAGTTCCAGGACCAGACCAGGGTACGGGTGCGCTCTTCACCTGCTTGCTAAGTGCCCAGAGCTCACAAACTGACCAGATGCTAAGGACTCATTTCCTACTGGTCCCTGTTACCTTCCACCTCCTCTGTTCTCACGGCCGTGTCTTCAGAATGTAAGCAGACCTTGGTCCTTCGTTAAGTGAGTTTAGGAATCAGTCTGTTTAACATTCATCCACTCAGAATGTGTACCGCGGAAGGCCGTGAGGCACAGGGCTCGGCTCAGCCCTCCTGGGGCTTCAGCTCGGCCACGTGACAACAGCGTGACCACCTAGAAATGGGGCTGATCATGACTCCCACTGCGTTTGCTGATTGGGAGGTACAGGGGGTGGGGAAGCGGCTTGCTCAAGGAGCAGGAAAGGGGTTTGTGTGGGCAGCCCACAGGAGCAGGCAGTGGCCCTCGGCGTCCTGGTAAACCTCACAAGGAAGGAGGATCTTGTTCTAGAGGCATCAGGAGGATTCGTGCTAGTGGTCGCTTGGCTACAGTGTAGAGGAGAGAGGTGGTCAGGCAGGGGCGTGCTGCTGGAGGAGACAGTGGGAGGTGATTAGCTGGTCGCAGTGTGTGTGGCTTTAGGCGTCAGGACAGACCAGACTGGGTGTGGGTCAGGGGTCAGCGATCAGCCCATGGTCCCAGCTTGAGCCTTCAGTGGACAGTCACGTTGGAGGAGACACAGACTCTGGAGGGAAGAGCGGCCTGTTTCTGAAATCCTGGAACTCGAGGCCCTAGGTTTGCAGGGAGGAGGTGTGGGCCGAGCCCTCCTGGGGGGTCCTGGAAGCCACAAGCTGGGGGCGTCAAGGTCCCCGAGCACCGACATTCGGCTGTGTGGCCGAGGGGAGGAAGGGTGTGAGGAAGGTCACAGCAGCCGATCCGGAGTGTCCCAAGGAGGGACTTGCCCCACATTGAATGCTCAGAGGTCAAGTTTAGAACAGACATCGGTGGAGACGGGAAGTAGACTCGTGGTTGCCTGAGAGTGGGCGAGTTGTGGACAGAGAAGAGCAGCTGTTAACAGGTTTGGAGTTTCTCTTGCGGGGTGGTGAGAAGGTAGAGCACTGACAGTTGCACAGCCCTGCATATAATTGTGCAGAGGGTGAGTCTGGCATGGGAGTTACATCTCGATAAACAGTTAACGTTTGGGGGACTCACAGAAGGGGGTTTGGGAATCTTCTGTACTGTTCTTGCAACTTCTGAGCATGACATTGTTTCCAATTGGAAGCTTGAAGGGTGAGGAGACGAAGAGCGGGAAAGAAGTTGAAAGCGCGATGGAGGAGGGGTGTGGGACGGCTGGGTGATGGGGTCACTGAAGACCCCTGGGCAGTGCTCGGGTCCCATGGACCAGGTGACAGGTTCATGTGAGAACCCTGCGAAGCCCCGAGCCAGCCATCTGGTGAGCGCAGGTCGGCTGCCTGAGACCGTCCATCCGCCCTTGGCAGTGACCATGGACACGGAGTTGGTTTGTTTCCTCCCACATGGCGGGCTCAGCCATTTAGACAACTTGAAATGTTGCTTTTGTCTTTCTTTCGTTTGTTTTAAGGTTCGGTTCATGCTGGAGACGATGTTGGCGCTGAAGAACAATGACATGCGCAAGATCCCGGGCTACGATCCAGAGCCCGTGGAGAAGCTGAGGAAGTTACAGAGAGCTTTGGTAAATGACGCCGCTGCTAAGCGGTTTTGAGCTCGTGTGCCTCCACGCACCCACCGGGAGGTCTAGAAGGTGGTTGGCGCTCCAAGTCAGGTGCCCGTCTGGTTCGTAAAGGTCCCCAGAGGTCAGATGACCCTTTCCTGGGGAGCCCCTGTGAGTTACACACCCCCCACACCTGGCCTGTGCTGTGGTGAGATTAGCACCCTCTGACCACAGTGGGGAGAGGGCTCAGCCAGCGTCCCCCCCAGACCAGACCAGTTACAGCAGCCGGGGGGTGGGGGGTGAGGGACTCGTCTGTCTAAGCTCCGGGCGGAAGCCTCAGCTGACAAGCGCTGACCCCCAGACCGGGCGGGTCCTGCAGCCCCGCCCTGGTCACACCCACACTCGTGACTCCAGCAGAGCCAGGCCCCTCCGGCTGCATTCCCACCGCCAGCCCGAGGACCCTCCCCTTGTGCTGGCTGAGCGTGAGCCTCTTCCTTCCCTGCCATGACGGGTTCCGGGGGACAGACCCCCAGACCTCACACTCAGTTCCTGGGGGCGCGCCTCCCGCTTGCCATCCATGCAGGTTACGGTCCGGGTGTCACTGCCTCATCACAGTGCCAGCGCCCCAGAAAGGTCATCACCGGAAGCAGGGGGCCGCGGGGCGGGCGGCACAGGCTGGGCCGGCTGCTGCGTCCCACCAGCTCCTTGTCCGTCCGTCAGGTGCGCGGTGCTGGCTTCGGCGTGGAAACCCAGCTGCGAGTCTCCTGGGATGGTGTCCTCAATGCCGAGCACACTGGGCGCTGGTGGATTGTGGGGTCTGCCTGGAACGGGGCCCCCATGATTGACAGCAGTCAGCAGAAGGTTCCGCAGAAGCAGCTGGCGGGCAAGGTATGCGACCCCAGCTCCCTGCTACCGGGCATGCCAGTGGCTTCCCCTGGAGCAGCCACCTTAGTGTCCTTTGGATTTTAGGGAAATGTGAGATAGGCTTCAAGTTGCTAGTTTTGTAATATAATGTAATACTGATTTCTGTTACTTTTTTAAAGATTAGTCTAGAGCCCCAAAATGCGTTACATAAAATACTGGAAAGTTACTTGGAAGGAGGGGAAGAGGAAATCAGAGCACTCGGTGCCCTAACCCCAGGGTTCACATGGCTGGGTCCTTCGTGCGCCTCTGTGTGTCACTGCCGAAGCCCATGTGCTTATCAGGTTTCCTTTGCTTTCCCCTGACACCCTTTTCTGCCCCAAGACCCCTGTCACACTTGGTCATGATAGCTCTGCAGCTGTGGCCTCTGGTCTTACTGTTGACGGGTCACATTGCCACGGAGGTCGCCCGATCCCTGTGTCCCCCGTCCTCTCCCCTGGTGGCCGGCCTTGTCTGCTGGCCTTTTCCCTGGGGGGTTTGCCCAGGAACAGAGGCTCAGCACTTACCTACCTATACTCAGGCATCACTTGCATTAGGCGTCAGCCACACAGTCAGGCGGTGCTCTAGAAGCCTGGCGCGAGTCTGGCTTCCATTGTCACGCCGGCGTGCCTCTCCCATCCCTCTCAGGTTAGTGCCAAGGTGCTGGAACTTGCCCGGAAGCAGAGAATGAACACCGACGTCCGGAGGAACATATTTTGTACGATAATGACAAGTGAAGATTTCTTGGACGCGTTTGAAAAACTTCTAAAGTAAGCGTGTGTGTGAGCGTCTGGCCTTCAGTCCGACTGCTGTTGTGGAAGAAAGAGGGAGCTGGGCTGGCCTCAGCAGGGCGGTGGGAGGAGCCAGGCGGGGGCGCTCGGGCCTAGGGACCCTCCCCTGCCACACCAGTGCCTCTTTGACCTGTTTGCAGTAAAAGTGTTAGGTGACCAGCGGGTAATTCTCAGTGGCTGTCGGTTGTCGTGACTTGCTTAAAATCTTGAGATTGAAGTGGAATTACTTTCACATTAAGAACCTCCTGGTGTAGTTTCTGTAACTAGTAATAAAAATGTGAAGAGTGCCTGTGTACTTGTGCAGAGTACTAGTAAACAAGTGTAATGTTAAATAATTCCCTTACTCGCTTGAGATTCAGGGTGAGATGCAGGGAGACATTACAGGACTCCCACACTGAACACTGACAGGGCAGGTTTGACTGTAGATCAGACCTGAGGTGACATGGTGAGGACGTCGTGACAGCAAGAGCCCGAGGGCTGCTGCTTCCTGTCGGGGCTGCGGGCCTCTAGGTGTTGTGGGACTCAACTGGCGGTGTCCCCTCCCCGTCCCTCAGGCCTGAGAACTGGGGCCGGGCCTGTGGCTGCCGTCTCGTCACCCACTTGGCTCCTGACCACGCAGCCGGATGGGCCCCGTGGGAGTGCTGCCCGGCCTGCCGGCCCCGGGCGCGCTAAAGCTCGCTGTCTCTGCTCTGTAGGCTGGGACTTAGAGACCAGCAGGAGAGAGAGATGGTCCACGTCCTCCTGGACTGCTGTCTGCAGGAGAAGGCGTACAACCCCTTCTACGCGTTCCTGGCCAGCAAGCTGTGCGACCACGAGAGGAGGTTCCAGGTGAGGCCCATGGCTTTCTCCAGGGACCCCCCACGCTGCAGGGTGCCCATCGCGGGGAGGGCAGCGGGCTCAGCAGGGGCCATGTCCACCGAGTCACCATGCCTGTCACAGGAGGGCCCTGCGGTCCTGCAGTGCACCCTGCTTTGCGGAGGTTCTTGTTCTGCATTTGTACTGAGCGGATGGCAGCCCCCGGAACTCCTGGGAAAGCCGTTCCAAACTACTGCACGTAGGAAGCGGCCATGGCTCCTTAGAGTCTCGGTCTCTCGGGTGTTACAAAGCAGGGAGTGAGGAGAGTCCCGCTAGGATGCACTCTCAGTACTCTGTTCTAATAATTTACTGCGTTTAAACCTTTCTTCCTTTTAATTGTTGTTTTAGATGACTTTCCAGTTCAGCATATGGGACAAATTTCGGGACTTAGAGAATTTGCCGGCCACTAACTTCTCTAACTTGGTTCATCTGGTGGCCCACTTGCTGAAGACAAAATCACTTCCGCTTTCCATTTTAAAGGTTTGTGTGGTAGAGGAAATTATTATTAAAGCGGTGGAAGCGGTCATGCAGTTGCTTCTACTTGGCACCTTACAAAGTACGTTCCTCACACTCTAAGCAGTGACTGGCTACTCACAGCCAGGAGGCTGGGCCATGCATCCAGGGTGCAGTGTCGGGAGCAGACAGTGCCCATGGTTTGGGGAATTTAATCATTTCCGACCGAGGGTGACCACAGGTCACTAAAACCTCAGAAACAGAGACCCAGGATGAGGGAGCTGCTGCAGCACTTCCCAAACATGGACGGGTGCCTGCTGCCCAGCGGGCATGCTCTGTGCCCTTGTGGGGCCCGTGCACCTGCAGACTCGAGAACAGCTGGCTTGCGTTTTGTAGCCTCAGGGGTAGTGTGTGCGGTCACCGTGCTCTTAGGATGCCTTCAGTCCTTTTTCAACTCGGCTTAAGCTTGAAGTTTATCCACGTTGATATCCATAATTCCATTCTCTGATTTTATTACTGCTCTATAGGATTCCACTGTATAAATTTGTATATGTTTTCTAGGGAGCGTATGTACATATATGAATTTGTCTTTCCTGGGTCTAAATTCTGTGTGTGTGTGTGTGGTTTAATTAGGGGGTCGTTTTTTTTAAGGCAGGGAGGGTAGCATGTGTTCCACTTCTAGAAATTAACTCTTTATTCGCACACTGTGCCCCTGCCTCATGTGCAAGGGGTCCCACGGCCCCGTTCTTTGCCACCACTGTTCATGTTACAAAACAAAATGGCCTATGTAACTAACTGTATATGTAGGAATCATTGAACAGGTTGCGTAACCAATGTCACCCTGTTTTTCCTCCTGTCCTGCCTCTGTTAGGTAGTTGAATTCAGTGAGCTGGACAAACCCAGAATCCGCTTTCTACAAAAAGTGTTGTATATGCTGTTAATGGAAACCGAAGTTGAAGACCTCAGCTTAATTTTTGCAAGGTATGTTCCCACTTGTTCTGATACCACGTGGAAAAGAGATGATGTGAAGTTGACTCAAAAGCACAGCTGTACTTTGAATATAGTTTAAATCACTTTCAGTTTTAGTTTTAATCTAGTGTCTTATACATTTGATTGGGGGGGGCATGAATATACTGTTTTATAGCTAATGGCAAACGCATAGTAATTTCTAGCAAATGAATGTGTTAAATTCTTCACTGAGAATTCTGGGTGGTTCTCCGTTGGAGACTCGCAGACCCGAAGCCTAGGAGCGGCAGGCTCATGGCTGATGCTCAGCGTGGTCGCTCTGCAGGGTGGCCGACAACCCCAAGCTGGGCGTGCTGCGAGAAGGCCTGAAGCTCTTCATCAGACACTTCCTGCTGAAGAACGCGCAGGCCCACGCGAGTGCCACGGAAGCCGGTGAGCTGAGAGCCAGGGCCGACCTCACAGCCAAGGCCCTGCAAGGACCCGCGCACCTGAGGATGTAGGGGGCACGGGGCAGGGGCTGCACCCTGCTGGCTGTGAGCCTGTGGGTTCAGCTTGTTCATGTTCTGTTGTGTTTAACATACGTTTTGAAATCAGGTTGTGATCCAAGGTAATACTGTGTTTGTGTTAAACCATTTTCTCATGTGTGTGCGAGCAGGTGGGTATAGTTATGGGTGTGTGTGGGGAGGAGAAAGGAAGGAGGCAGGGGCACACTGGCAGTGTCCTCTAAGAACCGGGTGTGGGTGTGCGAGTGTGCACTCACCCACATCTCCTGTTTCTTCACAGACAAAATGGGCCACTAGAGGGTGCAGTTATCACGAAATTGATGCTTTTTAAACCTCTTTTACATATTGGTTAAAAGTTCAAAAGCCATCAGTTAAATGTAGCTCCTGACAATTACTTTATGTGGAATGCAAGTGGTTTTGGACAATTCAGCAGCTGACGCACGCCTTGCAGACACGGCTGCAGCACAGTGTGTGGGGGAGTTTCTCAGCACCGCTTATCTGACACGGTGAAGAACACCCGTTCCGCCTGTGTCTCTCACACCCATCAATTCCAGGCTGAAATGCACTTTCCTAAACAGCTCTGAAGCCACCGCTTAGACGCTTGACACGTCACAGGCTTGCTGAGCTGGGGTCTAGGAGGTGTAAGCGAAAGTCAGCGTTCATCTAGTGACACACACCCAACCTAAGGAGGGTCAGCTCAACCTGAGAAGTACAAGTGTCGTGTGCCCACCTGTGCACATTCGGTCACTTGGTTTCCGGCCCTTAGAGTCTGCTTCTCTCTCAAATGCTGCAACTTAATGTAATGTCACCTTCAGTTGCTACACGGCCACCACGGTGTGAGCACAGATTACACTACATGCACGCACTCACACATGCACAGATCATGCTACATGCACGCACACGCACACAGATCACTACATGCACGCACATCACAGTACATGCACGCACACACGCACGCACACAGATCACGCTACATGCACACACGCCCCCAGCATGCTTCCTCCAGTGGGTCACCTTGGGAAGCTGGCCTGGCATCCAGAGACAAGTCTGATGGCTACGCAGCAGATGGGTGGCTAAAGGAAGAGGTGGAAGAGGGGAGTGGGGACCCTCCAAGGACCGTGGCACCATGGATCCTGCGGGTATCTGGGTTGAGGGGCACAGACACCATCTCCATGTGGCCGCCTGAGGACCCTGGAGGGGGGGTACGATTTGCAAGGAAGGGGCTGAGAATAAAGCTGCACAGGCCGGGAACAGCTGGGCGGGGGCGGGGTGCACAGTGGAGTCTGAAAGGGCTGGGACTTGGCTCTGGGAACCACCTAGAGTCACTTCAAAGACAGTGTCCAGTCAGTCCTGTGACAATGGGGGCAGTTTCACACATTAACTAAGACACACGGAGCCTCTTGAGCCTCCTCATCTCTGAGCAGGAGGGTTGGGGACACACATCCGAGTCACTTGGGGCCGGTGCACCTGGGACTATCTTGGGCCGGCAATGGGAGCTGCGTGTTCTCACCTGTGTGTGTCGCGGGCTGTACCAGTGGGGCTGGCGGGAGTGCCCAGCTCACAAGGTGACACTTATCTTGAGTAGAGCCGGTTAAATTATAAAAAATGATGTTCGTGTGATAAAATGATGAAAGGGAAACGGGAGCAGTGGTGAGTTAAGGATGCAGAGGTGGTCCCAGCGACCGGGAGGGCGGTAGGCGGTGGGAAGCAATGGCTCCGGTGTGTCCAGGGACCGCTGCAGCCAGCAGATTGTCCAAACAAGGACGTGTGGGCACTTTCCCAAGTGTGGGGGGCGGGTTCTGGAGAAAACCCACCTACCCAGCAACACCTCTCCTGCTGAGCAGAGCAGTGACCAGAGCTCTCCCCACAGGCAGAGTGACTATAAAGCCGGGAAGGGATCCGGATGAAAAGGATTCATTTTATTGTTTGAGAGGAGAAAGGGGAGGGCCCAGAGCCGTCTCCATAGTTGTATGTCATCCGTTTTCAACACGGTTTTGTTCCACACAGGTGGGCGGGGGCCACACGGGGCGAGAACGGAACTGAGGGCATTTTGCGTGGGAGGCAAGAACCTTCGCCACTGAACCACCCCAGTGGTTACCAGTTGTGCCGCAGTTCAGCATGTGGGTCCACACGGGCCAGGGGTAGAACTTGATCCTTGGTCCCCGGGGCTGCAAGGCAAGCGCTCAACCCAGCTTCCCCCAGAAACCACCTCTTAACCACCCGCCTGCATCTCCTGAGGGAACACTATCCAAACAACCGCTATCCCATCATCACCCCAAGGACATGAACGCTAAGGCAGTTGGTCTCACAGGCAGCCCAGGGTTACCGGCCACCGTGGGACATTCGTAAAAAGACTGCATCGGACCTGAGCAGCCCTGTGTCTGCAAGGCAACAGTGACCCTCAGTGCTGGTTGGACAACCTCGGTGCAGGTGACAGTGCCCGGCATCAAACCAGATCCCTGGTGAAGCCTTCGGGGACACGTCCGGGGCAGGTCCCAAAGTGCACCCGGAGGAAGCGGGACTGGCTCCAGCCCTGCGGTGCTGGCAGCCTCTCTGCTCTGTCTGTTCCCGGCATGTCCTCTCCCCTGTACTCATCAATACCAGAGATGTAGAAGGCATGCTCACCGGTCCCCCAGCACCCTCACGCTGGCAGGAACTGGGCCTCTGACCCCCCCCAAGTCAGCTCGTCCTCGAAGGACCTGGCCCCGTGCGAGTCACCAGCAGCTTCTCAGACGAAGGAGGTTCTTGTCGGCTGTTCGGCAGCAGCCCCGGAAGTGCACGGGGGCCGATCTAAAGCCACGTTCTTTTTCTGGCCCCGATGTGCCAGGAGTATCATTTTGAAGGTCTGTACTAGTATCTGCTGTGTCGTTCTTTTTTTTGACAGAGACAGAGATACAGAGACAGAGAGAGAACTGAACTGGGGGAGCTCCCAGTTCAGCACATGGTTCCGCACGGGCCGGGGCCGAGATTCGATCCTCGGTCCCCAGCGCTGCAAAGTGAGCGCTTAACCCACTGAGCCATCCCGGCTTCCCCTGCTGTGTCGTTCTTAAAAGCTGATGGAGGGGATACCGGGATAGCTCAGCAAGTTGAGCACTTGCCTTGCAATCGCAGGGTCCAGAGTTCGATCCCCGGCCCCGGCCCGTGCAAACCCATGTGCTGAACTGCGGAGCCACGGGTTGCCGCTGAGGTGGCGTGGCGGCGAAGGTTCTCGACTCCCGTGCTGGAAGCCGCCAATGTGGTTCCTGCCCTGCAGGAACCCCACATCCATCCACCTGTGTGGAGGGAAACCACAGCTAATGATGTACAACTGTGGAGACGGCTCTGGGCCCTACCCCTTCTTCCTCTCTCTCACCTTCTCTCAAACAATAAAATAAATCTTTAAAAATAAAGGACTGGGACCAGCCAGCGCTCACAGGGGCCAGGCTTGGGGACAGAAGGCTGGGGACGGGGGCCCTGCCTCGTCCCCGGGATCTTCACCCAGAGCAGCTGGGCGGAGACCCTGACGTACCAGGGCACCACGTGAAGGAGCCGGGGCCTCTGTGGCCTGTTCACACATCTCCCGGGGAGGTCGAGGCCTGCTTGGCAGCAGGAAGCATGCCCGTGGGCGGCTGGGCGTGTGAAGGGAGTCCTTTGGGGGGCTCCCTGGCAGGACCCGCACTTTGCAGGGTCTGGTCTCCACAGCCCAGCTCTTGTGGTGCCGGCTTCCCCTCACTCAGGACTCGGAAGCCGGGGTCCTGGGGGGACCTGCAGGGTCTCTGACACCACGCCCACCCCCGCCCAGCCTCCCCTTCCCCCCCTGCAACCGGTTCTCAAGGCTCAAGGGCTCTGGGAGCAACTGCTCAGGTGACCGGCACCTGCCACCTGAGAGCTTCCCGCCGCGGATGCCTGGCAGGATAATAAAGCACTTTGTTACCTGTGACTGAGAGGCTGGATAAAAGCTACATATTGTCACAGCCTGTGCGATTAGGAGGCAGCTGGGCACTGGGGACCTCGTAACACGTAGGAGTAAATACAATTTATTTCTGTTCCCTGATTATGAAGGTCAGGGTGGTTTAACCCTGCTGGGAAGGCCTCAAATAGAACTGGGAACGAAAACACCGGCTCTCATTAAAAGCGAATTACTTTGTTTTATGAAGATAGAGGCTATAATGGAGGGCGGGGCCGGGGCGCTGGGCAGGGATCCTCCAGCCCAGCGGCAGGAACAGGCTGCAGCAGTCCCGACGACCCCTGGAGGTTTGGGCAGGTCGTGACCTCCCTGGTGACTTGGAAAAATGCCTGGATTGTTCAAACAGTTTTGAAAACCACCAGAACGCTTGCTTTGCTACCTTGAGGTCCGGGGATTGAATCCAGGCCTCGGCCCATTCAAACCCATGTGCTGAACTGGAGCACAACTGGGAACCATCAGGATGGCTGAGTGTCGAAGATTCTCATCTCCTGCCATGCCAGGCAGGCCCAGGTTCAGTTCCTGACCCACATCCACCTGTGTGGAGTGAAACTGCGTCACAATGGATGACGTGCAACTGTGGAGACGGCTCTGGGCCCTCCCCCTTCTCCCTGTCTCTCTTTTTCTCTGTCAAAAAGAATAAATTTAAATATATATATTTATTTTATTGTTTTGACAGAGACAGAGAATGGGGAGGGCCCAGAGCCATCTCCATAGTTGTACGTCATCCGTTTTCAGCATGGTTTCATTCCACACAGGTGGGCGGGGTTCGTGCAGGGCAGGAGCCGGGTTGGGGGTCTCCCTCATGGGACGCTCACCCCAGGTCAGCATGTGGGTCCACAAGGGCTGGGGCTGGGATTCGATCTGTCCCAGGGCTGCAAAGTGACCGCTTAGCCTGCTGGGCCATCCCGCTTCCCCCCGCCCCCAATTCTTGAAGGTCCCTAATCCTTCTCATCCAACCCCTAACAGGCAGGCAGCCTGTGCACAAGCCAACTGCTCATTTCCCACCACACACGGCAACAGCACAGCCCTGTTGTCTCGGGGACAGTCAGGTGACAGCTGCCATCGGTGAGGACTGTGCCAACTGTCTCCGGCCTCTGGCTTCCCTTACTCTCACCGTACAGTCCTCGACTCTTCCACACATACAAAATCCACCTGCTCAGTGTTTGCTACACACTGTCTTTCTCTTCCCGCTACAATGTAACTTCAGAGGGCAGAGATTTTTTTGTCTCTTTTATTCACACTGTATCCCGATGCTTAGAGGTGTCTAGATGTGGCCAACATCCCAAGGAGATGGGAGGATCCCTGTTTCGTGGGAGAAGAGGCTGTAGGGGCCACAGGTTCCTGATCCCAGAGAGCATGGGGATCTGACAGCACCCAGCTGGGAGGAATTCATCCTCAGGATAAATCCACCCCCGGGTGTCGAAAGGTCAGATGTATGCGTTTTGCAGACCCAAAGAAAAGAACACACTGTGCGTTTCCTTTGCAGATTTATCTACTAAAAAAATAACCTGCAAGCCCGCTGTCACCGCGGTGGCCTCTGTCCTAGGCCTGTGGTATCAGGACAGCAGCCGGGAGCCGCACTTTGCAGGAGGCAGCTAAGCCTCTGAGCGCCCGGGGAGCCTGTCGGCTCCGCTCCACGCTGCCCCAGACCAGCCTTCTCCCGCTTCGTTTCCCCTTTTTCTCTAAGGCACGATTTCAGCACAGAGGACGTTCTCCGCTCGAAAGAAAGAAAGAATACGGATGGTAAGCTGAGCTGGAGTAGTAAAAGCGACGTAGAAAATTTCAGGGACCCTACAGAAGCCGGGGACTCTGGTGACCACCTGCACGCCCCATGTTTTCCATGGAAATCCACAACCCCCAGATCCTGGGGGAGTCGGGTGCCCCTTTCTGAGCCCGGGGATGGCAAGGTGGGGACGACAGGGTCCCAGATGGCGGGGTCCCGGATGGCAAGGTGGGGATGACAGGTTGGAGGGTCCCCAGATGACAAGATGGGGATGCGACTGAGCAGCAGGAAGCTGACAAGTACCTGGGTCGGTGGAGGGGTGCCCGCCCAGCGCCCCTGGACCAGCCCTCCCTGCCGCGGCGCCCAGGCCTGACCCCCGCGCTCACCCCCGCCCGCGTGCAGATAAGACGGCCGCCTTTGTTCCCCCCCAGCTGGGTAAACCATGCCTGCCGCCCCTCGCTGGCCACCGGGGGTGGGGGCACCTTTGTCCTGCGGAGCACGCGGGCGGACAATGGCCGGAGCCGCCGCCCGAGCACGACACCGTGTGTGTACACTTGGGGGCCGCAGGGGGGGCGGCCAGGTGTGCAGGCCCCGGAATGCAGGGTCGTTGCGGGGCCGCGGGCGTGCGGGGGCCGCTCCCCGCCTGCTAGGAAGCGACCCCCCGTTTTGCGGGTGCGAGGAGCCTGGGGAATTGTGCCCCAC
This sequence comes from Craseonycteris thonglongyai, assembly GCA_004027555.1. Classification (NCBI taxonomy): domain Eukaryota; kingdom Metazoa; phylum Chordata; class Mammalia; order Chiroptera; family Craseonycteridae; genus Craseonycteris; species Craseonycteris thonglongyai. Next base: position 17,387 of record PVKE010032499.1, read on the forward strand.
GAGGCTGAAGACCCGCCCTGGTCCGCCTGCCCTGGACTCCAGCCCTAGACCCCGAACCCCCAAACCTGGAAACCCGAGCCCCGGCCCCAGCCTCCCCGCCCAAGCCCAGAACCTCAGACCCGAGGAATTCAACCCCAACCCCCAGCCCCAGGGAACCCCCAAAACCACAGACCCCCTGAAACCCGGGCCCCACTAGCCAGGGAGACCCCTGAAACCGGGCCCCACTAGCCGGGGAGACCCCTGAAACCCAGCCCCACTAGCCGGGGGGACCCCTGAAACCTGGGCCCCACTAGCTGGGGAGACCCCTGAAACCCGGGCCCCACTAGCCGGGGAGACCCCCTGAACCCCGGCCCCACTAGCCGGGGAGACCCCTGAACCCCGGGCCCCACTAGCCGGGGCCTGGAAGCCGGCGGTGGGGGCTGGCTCTCGCTGCGGCCCGTGTGGGACGCACCTGGCGCGTTGTAAAGTGATTTACGAAGTGAAAGTGTTCAACGCAGTTGCAGCCGGAGGCCCGGCCCGGCCTGATGGGTTTTATTAGGTGCCCTGTTATGGAAAATAAACTTTAATCCGACCATAAAAGCCAAATCTGAAAAACATGCTCGCCCTGTGGCCGGCGCTGGAGGGCCCGCCTCCGGGGAGATTGGTTTTATGGAGGGAGACGTGGGGGCGCAGGACTTTGGCTCTGGGTCGGGGGCCTTGTCCTGCGGGGCTCCCCCCACTGCGCCCACTCCCTGCGTGGCCCGGAGGGGCTCCTGCTCCCCCCAGAGTCCGCCTCGTGGGGCCCCCTCCCCCACCAGGCCTCACGTGGGGGGGAAGCCCCCACCCCTGGAGCGCAGTCTCCTGCTAGGGGGTGGGTAAGAGGAGGCCTGGGGGGGCAGTTAACCTGCAAATTTGGGGTGTGCTCCAGGTAACCCACCAGCTTCGCCCAACACCAAGCTAGAACCACAGCCTGGACCCACCCACCACACGCCTGCTACCCTGACATGGGGGGCCTGGGGCCCTTCCCTAAGCCCTCTCTGCCTCTGATTTCCCCAGTGAGTCTGCCAGAGGTTTGGGGGGGA
>PVKE010032500.1:0-18446 GCA_004027555.1 Craseonycteris thonglongyai
GATGTCAAAGGTTGAAGACTCACCATTTCCTGGTTTTGGCTTGTTACCCTCTGCTGAAAGGAACAGGGAACATTGCCTTGGAGAATCAAACATACAGAAAGTAAGTTGGAACTTGGGATGATCTTGACATACTTATCAGATGAACTTCTGTTTTCCCCCAATGTCATTGAAATTAATTAATCACTAACAAAGTCAGGCAGGATAACAAACTACCTTAATAAATAAGAGTCACTTGTAATTAAATTAACAATGTCCAATTACATGCAAATAATTAAACTGTAAAGGATTTTTAACAGTTTGTACTCTACAACAAAGTTAAAGAAAGGAAAATACTGCTTTCTTCATTTCTTCATTTCATCTTTTTCATACATTAAATTAAATTACTAATTCTGACGACTTGGTTTAAATCATTCTTAGCAATAGTATTATATCATCTGTAAGGTACGTATGTTTTTCATAAAACAGAAGTACTTTGGGGAATAAAATCTGTAATAATGACTACAGTGTATTAAACACTTTATGGACAAGATCCTGTGTTAAACATGTTTTATTTATTATCAAATTTCATGTAAATTTCTTATATTTAGGGATTAGGAAACAGGCTTAGAGAGGTTCTATAACATACTTAATGTCCTAGAGTTATAAAATGGCTAACGCTAAATGAATTCTATGGCTTGTTCACCCATCACTAAAAAAAAAAAAAAAATTTGGGAAGAGGCCTCTTCCTAAACAGTGTGAACAACTTTGGAAGTGGTACCAACTGCTGGTCTCTATCATTCTTCTGAGGACTGGATAGTTTTAACATCTGGGCATTTTTTCCTTGGAGAAAGGTATTTTATGGTATATGTAATATTTATGATTATTTTTGGATTATGATTTGGGATTATGATTTGGGATTATGTGCCATTTAGGACTATTTTTGGGTTATGGACTTACGTTCTAAGTTTACATTTTTAGGGAGAGTAGGAGGCTTACTGTTGGGTCTCAGGAGTTGTATGAGCTGTGGAAAGGTGTAAGCGTAATCCTTGAAGCCTGTGTCTGTGATCAGGTTCAAATTAGTCACAACACTCAACATACTGCATCTGCATACCCCATCCCAGCGGCTCTTGTCCATCACACCAGAGCAGGTCCCAACTGGTCCGTCTCCTGCAAGGCTGTTAAAAGCAAGCAAGAACTGCCTGTTGGCATATTTAATTTCCTGCCAAGATTCAGTAGAAGGAATAAGGACAATAATTATTATTTGTTTTATCTTTTACTAGAGAGAGAATTTTGATTCCTTAGGGTTTGGTGGCCTTTAAGACTTTATATATATATATATATATTTTTAGGTAGGTCTTGCTGAATAATAACGAGTTATCTTTTATTGGATGTTTATTTTATACTAAGTGGGACTTAGTTTAAAAATATATCAGCTCTAAATATTAGCTCTAAATATGGTCACTATGATTTTACATCCAGTAATATTCGCCCATCCATTCCCTACCGTCAAAAGTCGAACAGATGATCCTAACAAATTTTTCTAAACGCAAGATGCCATCTGCTTTTAGTTTTTGTCATTTTACCCTTGTTAAGAGGTTCTGGTTACAAGGAGAGCTTGAAAAATTCTCTTTCAAGTAGCAGAGCTGAGATTTGAAATTGTTTGTAGCTAATGTTGAAGTTCATGTTCTTAAAGAGTGTCCTTTTCTATCTCACCGTGAGGTGATCATTCATTAGGCTCTTCAGATTTGAGAACTAGGGGTTAAAGCTTTTGTTCACTAATACAAGTAAAAGAAAAACTGAACAACTTTATATGAGTATAGATACTTATAAAACTCTTTATGTAAGTTTAGGACCATATTGGCCCACACATACATACACACACACACACATGTATATGTCAAAAGCAGAGGTTCTTTTCCTCTGTCTTCTGCTAAGATAGACCATGTGTGTGAATTAGTTAACTCTTTACCTGGCAGGACTTGGAAAAACAATAAGATTTTAACTGTAAGATTACAATTAGAAAGATTTGTTTAATAAATCGGGTTTTACTTAGAAGTGAATATCTTAATATTTTTCTGAGTCTATTTGATATGAAAGCAAGGGAACCTGTTTTTGTTGAAATCTCAAGATTTGCGTTCTTATGTTGCTAAACCACCAACTAGCTGGATGACTGAGTGAATTATTTTACCTTTTTATACAGGATAGTAAACTTTGAGAATTAAATTAGAATGCTTCTAAGGGGACTTTGGACTCTTAACAGTCACACATTTGTGAAACTAATTAACTACACCCTGAAACATAAAGAAGTCCTCTATAAATAAAGACAGCTATTATGATATAAGGAAAACAAAATTTATTGACTTACTTCAGTGAATGAGAACATCACATAGGCAACTTTGAAATGGGCATACATTAGGAAAGTGGTGTTTTTTAATTTCTTATGGGTTGGGGTCAGAAGTTCTTAGGGTAGAATACCAGAAGTGGATGAATCTTTGAATTGATTGATATCTGAAGGCAAGGGTCAATGTCAGTAGATGAAGAAGAAAGTGTTATATAAATTACAAGATGTTCTATGGTTGCAATTGTATAACTAATAAGCACAGTTCTTCCAGTTTTCACCTATACTATATTAGTGTGGGTTCTGTGGGGAGAAAGAAACTTTCATTTACCCTCAGCGTTCTTTTGGCATGTCTAATAATTTAATGTACATGAGACAGATTAAAGAGAAAACAACTAAATTTAATTACATATGTCTCATATGCATGGGGACCCCATGTGCGTGAGAGAGTCAGAGGCCTCACATACATGAAAGGTTTAGGAACAGGAAGTTAAAATGAGGTATATATGGAGTTCTGAGCTAAAGGTAGGGTGAGACACTTTGGGACTTCAAAGGGTCATTGCTGAATGCTAAGAAAAGTATACAGTCAGTAATTAGAAGTTTTCCCTGCTCTATAGACAAGTCATAAAAGTTATTTGTCAATAACTCTTATTATGGGCAAGGCTCCTAATTTAAATTCTTTAGCAAGAAGCTGAAATTTTTTGTGAGCCTGCAGGTTCTTGATTGATTTCCATGCAAAGCAATTCACATGCCAATATGACACCTTTTGGGGAGGCTGATTCAGTATTCCTATAGTTCTCCAGAACCTAAACTTATAAACACATGCAAGTGTTAGGTGTGTTGGAAGTTCTGTCATATATTCACACCTCCGTTGTCCTTGTACTTCCACAACATTCTCGAATTTCAAATACCATTTCTAAATGGTCTTACACTTCTTGAATGACAGCGGTGCTTCCACCATTTGTCCCGCTTGATGCACAGTGATGCTAGCATTCATTTGATTAACACCATCTTTTGTGCAAACATCATGCTACACATTGCTACTGTAATTCAATTCAACTTTGAAAAGTAATACATAAATAACATTTCTTAAAATGTGTATACATTTTTTGGTACCCCCGGTATATGTCACATATGTGATATATATAGATAAAATATATATTCATTATATAATATATATTTATTATATATTATGTATATTTATTATAGTTTGTTTGTTCATTCATTCATTCATTCTAAAGATTTGGCTCATGCAATTATGGTGCCTGAACTGTTCTAAGATCCATAGCTGGCAAGCTACAGGCCCAAGAGAACTGATGGTATAAGTTCCAGTCCTCTTCCTCGTCTGAAGACAGAAGATAGGTGTCCCGGTCAAAAACAGACAAAAAGAAGTCTCCTGGACTCCTCTTTTTTGTTCTATTTAGGCCTCCAACAGATTCAATGAGGCCCACCCACATTGGGGCGGGCAATCAGCTTTACAAAGTCTGTGGATTAAAATGTTAATCTCATCCAGAAATGCCCTCATAGGCATGCCCATAATATTTAATTGAATATCTGGGCACCGCAAGGCCCACTCAAGCTTACACAGAAAATTAGGCATCATGCATACCATTTTATAAAGAACTGCACATTTCTCTGTGAGTTTTGGGTGACATGAATTGTGAATTGCTAATAACGAACATAGCATAGGAACTGGTCTAAATGTCATAAGTGCTTAATACATGCTTGTTAAAGAGTGAGGGAACAAATAAATGAAAAGAAATTAAAAGAAGTGGTCTAGTATTGCTTAGATTGGGGATGGGTAAATGTGGGAGCTGGATAAGGATTTTTGCCGTATGGCAATTTGACAACATTATCTTGCAAGGAAAGGAGAACCTTTCAAAACAGCTCTATTTACTGTTGCTTATTTGAATTGATGTGACATTCTGAAGTTGATATTCCTTAATAGCTGTGATTAGCATATCTAAATACTTCTCCAATGACTTATGAAGCATTTTTCTTCTGTTTGAAGTTTTATTATAATTTAGGCTGGTAATTTTGAGGACCCATGCTAGAAATTTTATTCTTATTTCCTTTGCTGATTGAAACATCATTGTGCAAATTGATAGCCCCTACCTCCAAGGGCAAGAATCAGGTAAAAATTCCTGTAATTGAGAAAACACAACTTGAAACACAATTTATGGTTAAAAATTCCTTGTAGGTCCCTTGAGGAAACAAACTCTACTCAAGGTCTGCCCTTAAGGATAAATTGAGTTTAATTTGCTTGGCCAAGCTTTTCTTCATGCAGACATTGAAGGGAAACTTCAGATTAGCCCAGACCTTGTCACGGTGCTCAATTAAAAGTCTGAATTAATAAAGCTGTCTTAATTGGTTTGACAGAACTAGCAACCTGACCTCATCACCCAGCTATACCTCTGTAATCCTGGATTTAATTTCCATAAAGGACAGATAGGAACTAGCACATTCCTGTTTTCTTAATAATATACCACATTCACAGTTACAACATTCAATGCCCCAGCTCACAACTTTATCTTCCAATCTAGAGTATGTTCTGGAGCTAGTTAAATTAACTTAGCTATCAAAATGCTAAGCTTGATAGCTCATTTATCTTTCTGTCTTGCAACTCGACATTACAATACGGTAGTGATTGATCTTGCATCTTCCAGGTACCATATAGTACAAAAACTAAGAGAAGATTAATTAAAAGCTGTCTTACCCAGACAGGTTTTTAAATAAGTTTTAGATTTACACTATATATCAGCCAAAGCAGAAAGAGATTCTAAAACCAGGAGCTCTGAAACACCAATTGGATTTTTCTTTTATGTATGTATGCAGTAGTCCTGATGACCATTATTATTCTTTCACACACACTGAATACCAAAATGAGGCAGAAATACCCAATGACAAATGTCCTCTAGCCATTTCCATTTCAACACAGAATACTGTACAACACACAGAGAGAACATGTTGTTGTACAAATGTTTTACTTGCACAACCATAACTACTTAAAAATGTTTTATTTTATTTCTTCTGAGTTTGGAAGCTTGAGAACTTTTAAGTGAACATGGATGAAAATGATATCTAATCCCAGGACTGGGAAAGAGGAAAAACTCATGTGTATATCACATTCAAGGGCATCTTTTATGAATTGGGGGGTGGTATCTATAATAATAATTGTAGCTACCTCTAAATAAATTATTGTGTCACGTAACTTACTTACATTATCTCTAAGGTTTACAGTAACTTTAAAAGGTTAAATGTAACTGTGCCCATTTTATGGATGAAGAAAATGATGTCCTGAATGTTAAGTTCCATGGCCAGAGTCTGGTGACTAGTAATCAGCAGAGTTGGAATTTACCTCACAAGCTGCTTCTCTCAGCTCCAAAGGCCACTCACTGTACCATGCTGCCTTCCACCTCCCTGCAGAGCTGCAAACACATCCACGTATATTATGTCTTAGTGCATTTGGACTGCTGTTGCAAAATACTAGACACTGGGTAGCTTCTAAAGAACAGAAATTTATTTCTCTTCATTCTGGAGCCTAGAAGTTCAAGATCATGGTGCCAGCATGACCGAATGAGGACCCTCTTTTGGGAGCCCTCATTGTGAGACTTGTCATTGTGTCCTCACAAGGCAGAAGGGGTAAGGGGTCTCTGTGGAGCCTCTTTTATGAGGGCACTGATCTCATTCATGGGGGCTCTGTCCTCATGACCTAAGTACCTTCCAAAGGCCCCACTTCCTAATACCATTATCTTTGGGAGTAGGATTTCAACATATGAAGTTTAAGGGTACACAAACATTCAGACCATATCAACACCATAGAGAATTTTTGAGCTCCAATAAAATATTTTATTGTTGTAGGCTGCTCAAGCTTAAATGTTCTGTTTACCAGAACTTGTTGCCATATCTCCAAATCAGTGTTTCTCTCTGGTCACCCAGAGGGTTCTTGGTGAAGTTTAGGCCCCAAATTACTTAATAGTCTTAATGGGTGAAATTCCCTGGTTTTCACTTAAATATTTTAAGTTCCTTGACAAGAAAAGCACCAAGTTCTATTTTTTTCTACATTTAAAATGAATAGCTGAACTATCCTACAGAGCTTTCCATTTAGCAGTCCTAAAGATTCTTTTAGATTAGCTGCAAAGACAACACTGTTATACAGTCATCTCTCTCTCTCTCAGAATCATAAGCACTCACCATATACCACTAATAACTATACTGAAAATATCTATAGGGTTAAGAGGAAGGGAAGTCTTCTCTAATTTTTATCCAGAGAGAAAGAAAAGGGAAATAAAAATTTATTGAATACCTGGTAAATAGTAAGCAATGTTCCCTTTAGCCTAATTAATATAAATAACTGAAATCTTCAAACAACTACCAAGTATCTTGTGAATATCAGGCACTGTGCCAGGCACTTTTGTAAACATAAAGGTTTTTATTAGATACCGTTCTTTTCCTGAAGGATCTCCAGGTCTGTAGGAGAATAATATTATATGTGCACACAAAACAAATATGTAAATTAACCACTGAAGCATGTGATCTATGAGAAAATAATTTCCTTCAGTAACCTGAACATTTATCTTATTGGCTGATTCTCAACTTAGAACTTGGATGAATTTCCATGAAATAATGAATTCTGGCCCTTCTTCAGAGTAAGATTTCTCCTCAGGGGCCAATAGCCGTGACATAGCAAGGGAGTGAAGCAAATTCCAGGGTTTTTCTCTGGAAGTAGAAAAACAGTCTCTAAGTTTCCTCTATAGACAGAGGGGTATGATAACATGTACGGCTTGAGATTCATTGACCTTTGGGAGTCAAGTACCATTCTAGCCGTGGTGGTAAGCAGAATCCTAAGGATGTACCCCTTACCTCTCACCCCCAAAGATTTCTATCTTGACTGGTTATTCAGTCATCTAGGTACTGCGGTGAAGGGACTTCTCTGATGTAATTACAGTATACTCTCAGTTAACCGGCACCCATGGGGATTGATTGATGCCAGAAAAATGTAAGTAGACTCCATTAACCAGATCTCAAGCAACTGGCTCTCTTAAGCAACTGGCAAAATTTTGCTTCACAGTGCCGGTTGCTTGAGTGCCTGTTAATGGAGAGTCTACTATAAATAACTAAGTTAGTTGACTTTAAAATACAGAGATTATCTGCACTGGCCTTTATCAGAGCAAACCTTTAAAAACAAAAACTTTTCTCTGGCTAGCGCAGAAGAGGAAGTCAGAGAGATATACGCGCAAGACGGATTTGCTGTCCTGCTTCTGGCTGGGAGATGGAGGGAGCAACATGACAATGAATAGAAGTTGTAAGAGGCCCCTCGGCTAACAACGGCAAGAAACTGGGGGAATCTCAGTACGACAATCACAAGGAACTGAATTCTGCCAACAACATGAAGGAAATCAGAAGATTCTTTCCCAGTTGTCCTTTTAAGAGACCAGCCTGGCTGATAACCTTTATTTCAGTCCCGTGATACCCTGAGCAGAGAACCCTGTGGAGCCTGCCTGGATTTTTGGTGTACTAAGTTGTGAGCTAATAAATGGATATTGTATTAAACTGCTGATTTTTGTTAATCATCAGTTTTCTATTGCAGTGTAATTTGTTGCACTGCAATAGAAAACTGGTACACCATTAAACTCATGGAAGCTCTCTGTCGAATACTCCCAAGCCAAAGAGACCCAAGAGCCTCTTCTCTCAGGGACTATTTATTCTCTGATGAAAAGGGAGAACTGAAGCCTTGTTTTATGTAACGGTCACCATGGAGTAAAAGAAAGACCCCAAATTGCAGGATCTCACAGCTTGCATTTAAGGCCTGACTTTACCATTTATCAGCTGTGCTACCCAGGGCAACCCTGCTCAATCTTTTTTTTTTTTTTAAACATTTATTTTATTGTTTTTGACAGACAGAGGCAGAAGGAGTAGACCCAGAGCAGTCTCCATAGTTATACATCATCAGTTTTCCACATGGTTTTGTTCCACACAGGTGGGCGGGGGCCATGCAGGGCGGGATCTGGGCTGGGGGTCTCCCGTATCGGAAGCAAACCCCAGTTTAGCATGTGGGTCCTCACAGGCCAGGGCTGGTATTTGATCTTCGATCCCCAGGGCTGCAAAGTGAGCGCTTAACCCACTGAGCCATCCTGGCCCCTGCCCCGCTCCCCCCAACCCAGTCTTGTCATCTGCCAGTACAAAAAACTTTGTCCTTTTTATTGAGCCAGGATATTATACAGATGAAATGAGATAATAAAATGTGAAATGTAGTAAGCACTCAAGAAGAGCTGTCCTTAATAGTGTTATTTGATTCAATGGATGATTTTTAGCATCTGTTTTTGAATTGTACAACTCGATGGAGACACTTCTCACCAGGAAGCTAAAGCTAAAGTAGAGGCCTCAATATTGCAACATTCTCAAAATTAGTGGGAGTAGGTAGCCAAGGATAATCTCCTGAAAAACTTTCCCCATAGCAGAAAAGGTAGTCCATTTCCATGTTATTGAAGACACTTCTTGTCAGTTATTAAATCTGGGTATTTACCAGGTGTTGGGTGGTTAGGATTTGCTATTATTTGCTTCCTTTTTTAAATTGAGGTTTGAGTTTGCCTCCTGATGGGTTCATTAAATGTGTATTTGAGGAGAGAACTACAGTAGACTCTCAGTTAACTGCCACCCATACCAGATCAATGTAGTATTATTTTGTTGATTTTCTTGCCAGTTTCTTGAGAGTGCCAGTTGCTTGAGTTCTGGTTAATGGAGAGTTGATTATATTTTTTGATTTATCATAATCAGCAAGTGTCAGTAGAATATATCTCAGCACAGTTTGAAAACTGAGGAAGAATATTGCAGGAGAACTTTAAAAAAAGATTTATTGAGGAAGCCGGGATGGCTCAGTGGGGTAAGAGCTCACTTTGCAGCCCTGGGGACCGAGGATCCCGGCCCTGGCCCATGTGGATCCATATGCTGAACTGGGAGTGCTCCCAGTTTGGTTCTCACTGGGGTGAGACCCTGGCCCAATTCCTGCCCTGTGCAGCCCCGTGCCCATCTGTGGAATAAAACTGTGGAAAAACCAATGATGTGCAACTATGGAGACTATTCTGGGCCCTCCCACTTCTCTCTGTCTCTGTCTCTGTATCTCTCCCTTTCTCTCTCTCTCTCTGTCAAAAACAATAAAAATAAGTCTTTTAAAAAAAAAAAGATTTATTTTATTGTTTTTGACAGAGACAGAGAGAGACAGAGAGAATGGGGAGGGCCCAGAGCAGTCTCCATGGTTGTACATCATCAGTTTTCGATGTGGTTTTGTTCCACACAGGTGAGTGGGGGCCGCACAGGGTGGGATCTGGGCTGGGGGTCTTCTGTGTGGGAGGCACACCTCCTTGAGCCAGGGGCTGAACCGATGGGTGAGAACTGAATTGGGGCCTCCTGCATGGGAAGCGCACCCCAGTTTAGCATATGGGTTCACACAGGCTGGGGCCAGGACTTGATTCTCAGCTCCTGGGGCTGCAAAGCAAGTGCTTAGCCCACTGAGCCATCCTGGCTTCCCCTGCAGGAGAACTTTTGTTCATCCCTACTCTGGAAATTTTCTAAGTAGAAGTCCTTAAAGTGCAGTTCCTAGAACTTCTTCAAAATGTCACATCTTGGGTCCCACATCAGACCTATTGAATTAGAACTCTTAGGGGTAGGGCCCAGCAATTTGTATTTTAACAATGCCTCTTTGTGATGCATCTCAGACTTGAGAGTCACTGTCCTAAGATATTGGGGTAACTCCTAGCATCTCCTGGACATATTAAGTGGAATTTTCATTTTTGGAAAATGATGAACACAGTCACAGAGAATTAATGATAAGGATAATGAATGATCCAATTCTCTAAGATATGAAACACCAACTTAGCTTAAAAGCCTCCTAAATTTTTCATGTATATTAAAATTTTGTAAAATGAATCACTGTGTAAATATATCAGGAAACTCGTTTTTTAAAGAAAAAAATTAGGTGGCAAATTCTTTTGTAAAGTTAAAACTCTGATTTATCTGTTTTGTAAGCAGATTTTAATGTATTGAATTTTTTTAGGAGAAGGGAGCTTATATCTGGTAGTTTTATGCATTGGAACTGCTTCTGAAGAAATATTTGATTAGTTGATGTGGGCGTTAAAACACACCAGGTGGTAGAAAATGGGGAAAATTGCCATGTTTATTATAAATGCTTTTCAAATGGAATTTTATACTTTTTCTATTGTTTAATTGCCAAAGTTCTTTTGCCCCTGAAGGTGGTGCAAAGATTTTGGTGTAGTGGCAAGAATGTGAGCAGTGTACTTGGCTGTCCCACTTACTAGCTTTATGACCTTGGGCAAGTTCCTTACTGCTGAAGATTGTTCGGATTGTGGTCAAGCTTCTCTAGGCTAGTGTTTCTCACACTTGAGGGTCCATCAAAATCACTTTGTGAGCTGGTTAAAACACAGAATGTGTGGGGACAGGGCCTGGGTCAGGATCCCTTTGCTAGTGTTACTGCTTTAGCTAATAGTCCAATTGTAGGTTGGGCTGGGAAGAATGGTTGGTTGCTGTTCCATGATCTACCTTTAGGAATGTGGCAGGAAGATGACTCATAGACTGGTTTAAAGAGCCACTTCATGAGAAAATTGCTGCGGTCTCAAGAAAGATATGGTGCTTTCCTTCTGAATGAAAGCAGGTCCTACTTGTAGGTATCTCTGTATTACTTTGTCCTTCAAGGTTTTATGGAATAAATGTATGCACAGTTATGTACCTTTCCAACACTACTGCAGTGCAACAGATTTGTGTCTTTAAAATATACATGAGATTGTTTTAAATCAATTGACAAAATTGTATGATAGTTTCTAAAATGATATAAATTATAATTTAGCATTTAAAATATCATGTTGAATTGGGAGATTCTAATTGAAATTAAATTACAAAGAAAAAAGCAGAGAACTAAAGGTATCTGCTCCAAGATGGAAAGCAGGTAGTGTTACTGGGCATTGTAATATACAAATGTAGACTCCTGTGACTAGGGTTCTATTTGTTGTCGCTTTTCTATCTCCCACAATATGGTACCAAGTATACTAATGAGCCGTTATAATAGATAATATTGATTGAGTACTTACTGTGTACCAGGCACTGTTTGAAGCACTTTATTTTTACTAATTCATTTAATCTTCACAACAACCCTTTGATGTAATATTAATCTTATTGCCGAGAGAAGGAAGATTGTGTTATTTGTCCAAGGTCAGAGAGCTGGTAAGTGACAGAGTCAGGGTTCAAACTCAGGGGGTCTTTCTTCAGAGCCCATGTTGTAAATCCTTGAGTTATATATATCGGCTCTTGTGGCAGAATGATTTCTGCTCTGGTTTCCAGTGCTGAGTGTCTCTGTGATTTGGCCAGGTAGATCTTCTGTGTCCAGAGGACCAGAGCATCTCACACAAAGCTCCCTTCTATTGGCTTGTGCCCCACCGATCAACTGACAAGACCTAACCTCTGTGCTGCACTTATCCCATTATTTTATTTAATTGACTTCTCTTTTTGCCTTGGGACTTTCTTCCACCGTTTCTTGGCAAATTATTTATCTCAAATCTGTGTGGTACATAATGCCTCCTGCTGTCCAGGGCAAATACGATGGTGCCATTAACTCCTACCTATCTCTGGAACCTTAGAGCCTTCCCACTTTACCCTCACCCTTGCTCTCAACTACTCCAGTATTTCAAGGGTCTACCAGCTTCTCTCTGGGTCTTACTGACTCTTTCTACCTTCATGCTGGCCTCCTGGACTTGAAGGTAAAAACCAGCTCCTCTCCTTTGCCTCTTGGTCCTTGGTAAAGATTTTGGTTTGATTTACCTCCTGAATCTTTGCCTTCTGAGACACTTCAGAAAACTATGCACATGGGCTTAAGTTCTGGCTTATTGTGGTCCCATGTAGGAGAGGGGAATGAGAAGAAAATTTAGAATCTCATTCAGTGTTGTGAAGGACTTAAACTTACCTCCTTCCTGCACACATACACTAGCATTTTATAGTAGCTTTGCCACGGTTCATTGATTTATTTCAGGCAGAAAACAGGCTCCAGGAAGTTCAAGTTAGAGGCATGTTTCCAGTGCCCTTCAGTTCACACCTATTCAAACATGCATAAGGCGTCGCTGAGGCTGACTCTTAATATATATAATTTTTAATTAATGGAAAGTGGAAACAGTCTAACATCACGATTTAAATGATGTTTTATTGAATTAATTTTTCCTGCAGGGATTCTCTGACAGATGGAACAAACCTGGCCTAGCAGCAGCCTTTTCTAAAATCTTTCAAGTCAGTCACTCACAAAACCTGGAAAAGGAAGCCATTGTCAAATTACATACAAAGTTCCAATCTCCTTTGTTTGTTCAGGTCATTCAGGATATCATTATCATGTTAATGGAATTCTCTTATTTCTATTTGCCGATCCTTTTGTGTGCACATTGTAATCTGATTTGAAACAAATCATTTTCATCTTCTCTGAAAGCTGAGCTCACAGGCTAGAGGTGTTGAGCCAACAGATTTATTGGCTATCATGAAAGGGATGCCCTTTACCTTTTTATTTTACCTGCCTCTAATTTTCTGACTTCTTTTCTTTGTAACTTGATGGTAACTTGTCTATGATCTGGTGAGAGCTGAGCCCAGAAGACCCTAATGCAAGCTTGTCCAACCTGTGGCCTGAAGGCCACGTGAGACCTGGGATACCTTTGAATGTGACCCAGCACAAATTTGTAAACTTTCTTAAAGCATTATCAGATTTCTTTGCAACCTGTTATTTTTTATTTTATTTTATTCATTTACTTAGCTCATCAGCTATCTTTAGTGTTAGTATATTTTATGTGTGGTCCAAGACAGTTTTTCTTCTTCCAGTATGGCTCAGGGAAACCAAAAGATTGGATACCCTTGCCCTGTATGTTTCTGTAATCAAAGTAAGGTAGGGAGCAAAAGCTAAATCTACTTACAGTGTTTGGGGATGACTCAGGCAGTAACTATCTTTAATTTTAACTGTATTTGAGTGTGTGCCTTCTCGGTCCATCACAGTAGTTAAATTGACTGTAAGGATGGTCCCCAGGTTCACTGCAAAAGAGTTAATTCTTCATTTGATTTTACCCAGAGAGAACATTTTTATAGTGTTGTGATTCAGGGATGATCATTTCATTTGCAAATGGTATGTTTTAAGTAGTAAACAAACATTACTTTCCAGACCCCAAAGATAAGTTTAGGCAAAGCTCAAATCCTCTGGTGTTAAATCTGCAGCCCAATTTCAAACAGGTTGTCTGTGGTGTTTTTTTTATGGTGTAATATGACTGTGTCACAATGTGGAAACTTTATTCTGTGCTAGCAATTATAAGAGGCAACAGCAGCCTTAACAAGAGTTGATCAAAGTTCCCAATCAAATCCCACATTTGCAGTCTTGGAAAATTATAGCTCATATAACAGATCGTATAGAAGTTCTTTCATTTCCATGCATTTCCCTAAATCAGAGAATTTCCTTGCTACTTCATTTGGTTTCCTTCCTCCCATAAGTAATTCCCCTTATTTTAAGTGGCAGAATCACTTTAATTTTGTATTTTTTCATCTTTATATAGGCCTCGGCAAAGATTAATCTGTCCAGAATATTCTGGGTTCTTGGCTCCTGTGTTTCAGGGTTGTAAATGGAATATAGCAGGCAGCTTGCCTGTCTCCTGCCTTCTAGGTTTATTTGAATGTAAATTATATAACAAAAGAGTGTCTCCTTGCACCTCCTTTGTCCTTACTAAGACAGAAAGCTTTGCTCAGAGTTGCAGCACATCCATGAATAATCTTACAAATGCCCTGCTGGGGTTTAGGAAAGCCCTAATGCTGTGAGCAAAGAGTCAATAAAAAATTCATCCATGGCTAAGTCCTACCTCTTATTCATTATCTTGATCTCTCCATATTCCTCCTCTCCCAGCTTGCAATCTTTTTTCTTCTCATTTTTAAAAATTTTGATGCTCTATTTGCTTTTGCTTTTTCAAAAAACAATTTATTTTTTGTATACCTTAAGGCAGGGGTGTCAAACTGGCAGCCCGCGGGCCGCATGCAGCCCCCAAGGTAATTTTTTGTGGCCCACGATGCTCTGAAATAAAATGAAAACAGAAAAAAATTGTTATGAAGAAAATAACGCTTGGGTAAGATCAAGGCAATACCGTACACACAATTCCCTCATTAACCCTTTAACTACTGAAGATGAGTACACACGGGGCCTAGTGCCTTTCCTGGGGGCCTGGGAGCGTGTATAAATGCACTGACTCAGTTCCAGTGATGTTTGTAAATGTGATGTGGCCCGCGTAAATCTTGCCTGTTGCACCAAATGGCCCGTGTTTTAACTGAGTTTGACACCTCTGCCTTAGGGTAGTGTTTCTTTTCTTTGGGCACCAATTTCCATTCTCTCTGCTCCAGTTTGTTTACCCCATTCTCTTAAAAAGGAGCAGAGATAGTTTTAGTATTATGGTCTGGAGTAAACTAGATTGATTTCAAGACTGCGTTTAATATCAGCTTCCATGCCCTTGCCCCACTCCAACAGGCAGATGACTCTGCTTCCATTTGACTAGTCAGTTTCCTTTGTGTGCACATACACATGAACTCCGGGTGTGTGTGTGTGGGTGGGGGAGAGAACAGGAAGCAAGGAAGGAAAGGAGCATGAGATTGATCCTAGGGGGCACCAAGTAAACGAGTTAGAGTCCTTGTGGGTGTAGTTACTGGCCCTACTCCAGGCCTGAACAGACTTTTTACGGTCAAGGGCTATTCCCAGAGACACAGTCCACTAGCTATTTATTATTCAGGTGATCATCCCAAAATTGCTTGGTGGTCCACTGGTGGACCTCGATCAATGTCTTGCCCAGCCCTGCCCTAGTCTAACATGTTTATTTCGCTTTTCTGGTAAATGGCAAAAGGAAAGCACTGTAGCCTCTTTGTATTATCTCTGTTTTCCAATTTTTTCTGTCTTATTCCTAATGAAGCCATTGAGATGCTTCACTTAAAAGCATGGGCTAAACCTTTTGGTAGGGCCTTGGGTTATATACTTTGAAAGGTGTGAGAAGCAGAGAGCGTTGGGCAACTGCCTCCTTGGACATCACACTAATGACATCAATCTCTGAGATGCTTTTGGGAAGTGGTCCAACCCCACAGAACTCGTCACTTTTCTTCTATTTTCTCCTTCAATTTCTCTTTCATTTACTTACATATAGTTTTCCTCTATATCCATAATTATAGAATTTTAGAATTCGAAAATAAAAGTAGAGATAATTTAGAACTTCATTTTAGAGATGAGGATATTGATTTATATAAAGATGAGGTCATTTATTTAAGATAAATCAGGAAATTGATAATAATTACGGGGACTATATTTTCCACTCTAAAACTGAATGTCATAATCTAACAATAATAATCATAATAATAGCAGCAAAGGCAACAACAACAACAATCACTGCTGTTAATTGATCATCCATATTGCCTGGCATTGTACAAAGTACATTGCATCTTAATTGATCCTCCTAGCAACCCTCTATGTGATGTTACTAGTTTTTATTTCAATTTTATAGGTAATACAGCCTCAGACAGAAGTCCACTTTATAACGGTATCAGGGCAAAGCTAGTTTGTAAACCTCAGTCTCTCTTAATTTGAAAACTTGTGCCCTCCACAGTGGTGTACTGGAGCCATCTTGTACTGGTGCATGAGAGCTGACAGTTAGCAACCCTTTCCAACTCAGTGTTCAGTGACATCATATTAGTAGTTTGATATCAGCCATGGTAAAAATATTTATATTATTAAAAATAGCTCCACAAAGGTATCTGTATCTGAATGTTCATTGCAGCACTGTTTACGGTGGCCAAGTCGTGAAAACAATCAAAGTGCCCTTTGATAGATGACTGGATAAAGAAGATGTGATACAGTTACACAATAGAATACTACTCAGTGATAAGAAAAGATGAAATACAGTCATTTGAGACAACATGGATGGACCTTGAAACCATCTTATTAAGTGAAATTAGACTGAAAGAATCAAGACACATATGACCTCACTTATAGGTGGATTATAAAACTGAAAGTAACAAACAAAGAAACAAAAACTTATGGACACACTCCATAGTTTGGTGGTTACCTGAGGGTAAGGTAGGGGAGGAGGGTGGGAGAGCTGGGGCAGGAGGAGGTGGGAGTGGACACCAGATATATGGTGATGGTGGGAGAGCTGATTCTGGGTGGTGAGCACATAACACTGTAAGGAAGTGATTTAGGAAGCGACACGGGAGATTGAGTGGCTAATCAAGAGGAGCAGCTCATGCGGTCACCCGCGGAGTCTATCTCCTCCCGGGTTTCGGCACCAAATGTAAGGAAGCGATTTAAGGAAGCGACATGGGAGATCGAGTGGCTAATCAAATGCGAGCCTTTATTGGGGGTGGGGGGTTGGGGGGGAGGCTCCCGGGTGACATTCTTCAATCCGAAGAATGCGCGTGCGGGGAAGGGAGTGAGTGGGTTATATAGGGCTCTGGGGTTGGGGAGAGGCGGATCAGGTTGCCAACAGAAGTCCCGCCTTTGAAAGTTCCCAGGCAGGTCACAGCTACTTGGAAAGTCCCCTTTGCCACATCCTATTTGCCTGGGCCCCCGAGGCCCACCGACCTTACAAACACAATACGTAGATGATGTAATGTAGAGTTGTACATCTGGAAATGATGTAATTTTTACCAACCAATGCCACCCCAATAAACTTAGCAATAAAAAAAAAATGTCAATGGCTACAGACCAGGGCATTATTTTTGTTTGCTTGTCAATGTTAAAAATTTACCAACACATCAGTGTCTACATGTCTTTTTATAATATTGTTCTTTTAACAATGGAATGAGAGTTCTAAACATTGTGACTCTCTTAGAAAATTTGAATCATCTGATCATGATCATGTTGGTGGAAAAACCTAAAGGAAAATTTAGATGTTTACACAATCCTGAATTAGTTTTCTTTTTTCCATCCCCTATTGGAATTTATTTTCTGTTATAATCTGAAATTCACTAGCTTTGTGTTAGACAAGGAACATTTGGTTGAAGGAACAGAAACCCAGTCAATACAATGTAAGCTGATAATAAAAATATATATACACTGGGAAGATCTAAGGGCCCTGGGGACATCCATCCCACAAGACTTCCACAGCTGGAAGTGTGGCCTCCTGAGCAAGTGCCACATGGACTGGAAAGGCAATCCTGAGGCCCTGTACCCTATTACTCCTGAACTTCCGGGTTTCCTATTATTGCATCTTTCTGTATGTTTATGTGTGTGGACCAGCTTTTTCTGCTTTGGTGTGGCACATCCTAATTCATCTGGATTCTCATGCCAAGCAGACACATCATGTTGTGTAAAATTGGGAGACGCAGAGACGACCCTGGCACCAGGAATGTCTTGAAAAATCAAGCTGAGCAGATGGCCAGCTCTCTTTACTTAATCTTGCAAAGAGCTTTCCTCTCTGCTGGCTTTTTATTTATATTCCATTAATACGAATACATACATGAAAACAATCATCAAAACATACAATCAAGAAAACACAGGAACAGGAGTATATTCTGTTCCCATAAAAAACAAAATTAGAGAGTTTAAGATTCCCTTTAAGCTTCATAAGAAGTTCTCCAGCATTCCTCTAAACTTCAGCACATACCATATTTTCCGGTGTATAAGACGACTTTTGAAACGAAGAAAAGTCAACCGAAAATCGGGGATTGTCTTATATGCCGAGTATATCCCGAAAAACGTCTTGATATGCCGCTAAATGAATTTTCCAACTCGATCTCTAAAATCGTCTGGATATGCCGCTAAATGAATTTTCCAACTCGATCCCGCACCAATCACTGCAAGGCTGCTCGGACCGCCTCTCTAACTCAGCCAATTCAAGCAGGCTTTTTATGCATGCAAATTATACATGTTCTGTACCTGAAGCTACACTGTGTTCTAGTAAAAAGCCTGCTCAGATTGGCCAGAGTCAGAGAGGCAGTCTATTATAACCTTTGAACCTTTGCTTGTTGTGATTGGCTCACCGTGGTACATACAGTTGCAGCACAGGAACGTTCTGTGTAGCCAAAGCTGCTGTATCAGGACACATGCATAGTAGCTAAATTGACTGTATTAGAGCAC
>PVKE010032501.1:0-18395 GCA_004027555.1 Craseonycteris thonglongyai
AAAGGCCCAGTGCAGTCTTCACAGCTGTACATAATCAGTTTTTGACATAGTTTCATTCCATGCAGGTAGCTGGGGGGCCACGCAGGGTGGGAACGGAACCAGGGAGTCTCCCACAAGGGAAGCACACCCCAGTTCAGCATATGGATCTACACAGGCTGGGGCCAGGACCAGGACTCGATCCCTGGACCCTGCAGCTGAAAAGCAAGCACTTAACCTGCTGAGCCGTCCCAGCACACCTTACTGAGTTTCTTGATGCTCTTGAGTTACATAGTCATGCTCTTGGTGATGTTGTTGTCCATGGTCTACGTTCTCTCTCATATAAGCACATGTATGACCCAAGGATTTTATCAAACTTCTTTAGCAGTCCAGACAGTGGCTTGTCTAGAGAGAATTCCAGCTCATGCATGGTCTGCTATGATGGCAAGTCCTTCAAGATCTATTCAAGTCAACCTCAGTTTGCAAGTCTTCTTCAGATCCTGGGGAAAATGGCCAGCTTCAAGGCCATTTAGGGTCTTAATATGGAATGGACAGTCAACTTATAATTCTCAGTAATGCCACCAGGCAGTGGGGAGATAAATTGAAAGTGAGTTTGGAAGGTTGTAGCCAGATACTGATTGAATCTGGAAGAACTGAAAGTTTGGGAAGGATTGACAATTTGGGCAAGAAAACAGAATCCAATCCAATTTGTGTGTAGGGACCAAAACTGGTTTTTCTACAGGGAGGACTAGAAGTCAATTAATCTCTACCAGATAGGACAGAGTTTACATATTTATCACTTCCAATTTACAGAGAGGGGTAAAATAGCTGAAAGACATTGAAAATCTCATAAACCCATCAAATGTAGCCAGCTCTCATCACAGTTAAATCCCTTTACAGGAACCTTCTACAACTTTCTATGCTGTTACACATGTTTTATAGCACAACTTCTCAAAGTGATAAACACACACATTTATTAATACAAGTGACGCTGTCTTGTTAAATCAGTAAATCTGGACAAGCTTAGGAAGAAGATATTCAAATTGAAAAACAATGCATGTTTACATTATACTTAACCCTAATTCAGAGAAAACTGAGCTCTTTTTATTAAACTGAAATTATTAAACTAGTCTCATTTGCCAAAGACTTACCTACAGTCTGAGAACTTGAATTAAAAACAATTCTTATGTGAAGTCTGAAGCCATATGATCAGAATTTCAGAAGAGAGAATAGGGAGAATGGAGGCAGGGCAATAATATTTGAAACGTCTGAGTGGCAGGCATTTATGAAGTCCTAGGCAGGAAGAAAAGCTGTGAAATAAACTGAAATAATGAATGTCTCAGAGGACATGTCTTTACCTGGCAGCACTGAAGATGGGAATGTGTGAGGGTCTGTGGAGTTTCTATACTGAAACGGCAGCAGAGAGCAAAGGGAAAGCATGAACTGATATGCTAATTGATGATGGGTATGTCTCAAAGGAAATCTGGAAAGCTTAAAAATAAACCAATAGTTTGTAAAAAAAAAAACACAATTCTTAGTTTATATGTTTATATAAGAATGCTATTTCTTTCCACATTAAAAGGATTTCAGGCTCAATTCCCTTTACTTCTGAGAATTTTAGGAATATTCAATTTATATATGAGCTTTTTTTTTTATTTTAATCTCTAAGCCAATAAGAACACAACAAGCTCCTTTAAGAGGTTTTATCATTTAATTTGGTGAAATTACACAGTGATAGGGAAATAGTATACCAACTCACATAATGTGAGGTTATCTGAGGCCTTTCTGAATTAGACACATAAACACACGAGAAAGAGAAAGAGAGAGAGAGAGAGAGAGAGAGAGAGAGAGAGAGACTTACGGCTTCAATTCTGAATTTTCAGCCACTGGTTAAACTTGGCCTCCTTTTTTTGTTCTCAACCTTCCTTCCCATGATGCTCTTGGAAATCCTCCCCACTCCTCACAGCTCCTTCTAAATGCACCTCTTCCCGGAGGCCTGGTTTTAGTCCTCAGCAGGGTGTAATTTCTCCCCACCTGTTGCTCCTCTCTGATCACTTGAATCAATCAGCCTGGAATTACAGTTTTTAATGTATATTATTTATATCTGTTTAAACTCAAACTCAGTGATGGCAGAGACTAGATATCTTTCCTTCAACAAACACTCTGTATCTACTGTGTTTTAGGCACTGTACTACCTTTTACACAATGAGAGACAAAGAAGTAGGATTCCTGCCTTTATGGAGCTTCCAGTTTGGAGTTGGACTTACCTTTGTAATTTTCTGCAAGATTAGCAGTGGTTTGTTGAATAACTTAATAAATGAATGAATAGCTCTGGGCTTAGATTCACCCTGATACTAAAAGGGAAATAACACTTTTTTGAGGACCTGTTATATACCCTGAGCTCTTGGGCACTTCATACAAATTATTTAATTTAATCCTACTAATATTCAGACTCTGTGCTAGGTGCATTACATTCTTATTTCTAACCTTTACAGACACCTAGTAAGTTAAATAATAGTATCCCTATTTTACAGAGAAAACAGCTGAGGCTCAGTGAGGTTATCCTACTTGCCCTAAGTCATAATGCTAGTAGGTGTCAGTCTGTATAGGGATTTGAACCCATGTCTGTCTGACTCCAAAACCCTGAGTCAGACCCTTGAGCATGGTTGGACTGCCTTGGGAAAAGCTTAGGTCATATATTCCAGAAAGGAAGTCAGAGGTAAGCCGTCCCCTAGGGAGTCTGTTTACCTCAGGCCCTTAATAGCAGGTTGGACCACACCAGTGACCTGAGGGCCCCTCCAGCCAAGTCCAGGTGGGACAAGTCCAGGTGGGAACCGAGACCAGCAAGCGGTGGCATGCTGTGTGCAGGGGGGCTGAAGCTGTCAGGGGGCGTGGACCGCTCTCTCCTGGAGCCCCGCTCAGCCAGGCAGTGAGAGCCAGGGGTGCATCCAGGGAACAACAACAGCCACTCATATGCCAGAAGTCCCTCCTCCCACTGAGGCCATCAGTCACTTTCCTTGTTGGAAGACCAGTGCCCAGAGCTGGGCCTTTCATGGAAGCGACGCTGTGTGTTGTGGATGAGCTACATGACACCCAGGACCACATATATTGTAACCACTCAGGCTTGCAACAAATGGCTGCGGTTCATCTAACCGATGGTAATATTGGGACAGCGTTGCTGCTTTTACTTGAGGAATGAAGCAGTTCCCTCACCTCCTGCAGGAAGTCAGGGCCAGCAGGAAGAGCAGAGAGCTTTAGGACACTTCTGCCATGTTTTAGGGACTTTGTAGACATGATCACTTTATTTATCACTGTCACTCCATGAGGTGGGCACTCCTATTAGCCTCCTCAAATTACCACTGAAAAAACAGGCACCCTTGTCCTATACCACAAGCAGGATCTGAACCCAGACTGAATCCAAAGACTGATCTTAACCACTGCATTACATTCCATCTCCAGGCAAAAATAATACGGCGGATCTTTATAACAAGGACCATCCACAAATCACATCTCTCTGTATCCACAACCCTTGCAACCTGTCGTGGCTGCATCTCATCAAGAGAGGGAGTCCGTGGTTCCACCCTGCTTGTCTGAATCTGGGATAATCCTGTGACTAGCTTTGACTAACAGATTATGGCTGAAATGACATGGAGCATTCCAGAGCCTGGACTTCAGGAGCTTTCGTGACTTCCGCTCTTACCCTTCTGGAATTCCCTGACTGCCACTGTAGGAGGAGGTGCAGGCTATGCTGCTGGCAGTTGAGAGCTCACATGGAGCAGAACAAAGGCTACTCAGCCCACAGCCGGCACCTGTGCCGTTTCAGTAAGACCCTCTTGGATGTTCCAGCTTTAGATGAGCCTCCTCAGCCTGCAGCTGCACCCGGGAGCCCACCCCAAACCAGCAGAAGCGCCTCCCTGTCACTCGACAGAGTAGGAGAACAAACCCTTGTTCTAAGCTGCTGAGTTGTTAGGTGATCTGTAATGAAATAGGTAGGTTTTAAATTCATTATCTCCCTTAGACTACCCACTTTAGCAATCTAGGGTTACATGATAGAGAATCACAGGACATTTGAGCCAGGGGCACTGTAAGGCAGTATCTAATTAGAAACTTCTATTTTATAGAGAAAGAAACTGAGACCCAGAGAGAGGTAACTTGTCCAGAACCTGTTCCTTACAGCCTGAGTCGGGGCTTAATCTGTCTTCTTGAGTCTCTCGTCTAGAGTTCTCTTGACTCACGGTGCTGCCTAACTGCATGTGCAGTTAGAGGATGAGAAAGCTCTTTTCAACTAATTTCAAAGATAAACACTAAAAGCTGTTTATAGTCTCAAATTTATAGTCTAAAATTGTCAGGATATCCACGCAAAGAGATCCATATGCCATGGACGCATTAAATGCCAGGAAGCAATTACTGGAAACAAGGCGGCGAATTGTCATAATTGAGCATACTCGTATATTGTCTCTCCTGGGATCTGTGCATTTATGGCTGTGCCAGCTCCTGGGAGATCAGTTGTTCTCATCTTGGCTGCACATTGGAATCATCTGGGGAGTTTTAAAGAACATCTGAGGTATGGGTCAGGCATCAGGAGATTTAAAACCAGCCCAAGGTGAATCTAAGAGCAGCTGGGACTGAGAGTTCCTAGAGGTAGGATTTTTAGTTTTATCTTTGTACTCCCCTGGAGCACCATGTGCCAGAGCATTGCCGATTAAAGCAAGGAAGTACTTAAGGAGAGGAGCTATGGCACAGTGGAAAGTGCATGGGCTTTGAAGTCGAAAACATGTGTCTTTGCCCCTCAGTTTTGATATTTAGTAGCTTTGTAACCTTGCATACAACAGACTGTCTGAGCCACCTATGAAGTGCATATAACGATGATACTGACTTTTCAGGGATGTGCTAAAGCTCAACTGAGATAGTTTCACTTTGGAAAAGCTCCTTGATAACAGTAAAGACCTGTGGCGTACAGTTATACACTGTACCTTGGTTTTGACTGCTTTAAAACTCATTGGATTTCGTACTTGACATGCTTTGACACAAAAATTTTGTCCCAGTACTGGTTGTTTGTTTAGTACTCATCGCACCTCCTGGAACCAATTAGCAACAAGTACCAAGGTACCACTGTATTGTTGTTTCTATTAAAAATGGAAAGAAAAAAAACTTTTCAAAAAAGAAATGCTAAAATTGGTGAAAAATTATTACAAGGGGGTAAACAATACAGAGAGTTGTAAAAAAACATCAAGTACAATTACCTCTGATTCCTCCATAAGTACGTTGAAGCATTTTTGTGTTTTCTCCTTCCAGACTTTTTTCTTGTTGTTTCTATGTATGCCCGCACACATGCAAAGACAGATGCACAAAAATTCAATTAAAAAATCATATACAGGATTGTATTGTGTTCGATTTCCATGTTAATAACTATAGTTCTTTGTAATCATGAGTTGTAATTATTGTGATGTTTTTCTAATCTAGTAATTCCATGAGCAATTCTTTCAATTGCTCTTTCTTTTTTAATTACCTCTTTCAGGTAACATGGTTAGAATGAAATGGAAACAAGAACAAAGCCAGTGCAAATTCTCAGAAAAATTACACATTTGGGGGGGCCTACCAATTCCTAAAAATTATTTGCAAGGTTCCAGTGAGCTTACCCATTTTCTCCTCTGAAAAGACTGAAGTTTCTCACAGGAGCTTAGGAGGTGACACAGATGCAATGAGGTACCTGGCACTGCCTTCCTCGAGAGCCTCTCTAGGAAGGCCTAGGTCACAAATCCTTCTGGTTAGCAATGTTTTATACACACAAGGTTTCAAAAGTAGCAAGGAAGGACCAAAAAGCACTTATTCAAGGTAACTTAATTTGGAGAAAAAAGCTTTAGACTCAAACCATCCTAGAGTTGATCCAAAAGTCAACAGTTAAACAAGCCAGAGCAAACACGTAGGCTGAATCTCAGGGTGATCCAGTTTTGGGAAGGACGCGAAGACAATGGAACACTTTCCGGCTCAAGTCTCCCCTGTTTCTGGACTTAGTTCCTAACAGCACCAGTGCCTCCGCTGGCTATTGGCTGGGAGCCTTGCCCATAAGGAGACAGTGTTTACAGAATCAATGAGGAACAGAAGAAGGACCACAGCAAATCCAAAACAAGAAGCGCCTTTTAAGGACATGCCCAGCGTGGGCATGCCCAGTGAGTGCGGCTCCATCAAAATCAGTCTTTGCCAGAGTGATGCTTTGTTCTGCCCAGCACCACTGCTCAAAACAGCCTTGGAATTCTTCTTTGCAATAATCGTCTTTAGAGGCCCAGAAGAGAAATTCAATTCATTTTATTTTTATAGCACTGATTTTTATTTTTATTTTATTTTATTTTTTTTGCACAAGGATCTTATTTAGAACACAACTAGGCTTGAATTAGATAAAATTGTGTATGAATTCCAATTAATCTACTTAATGATTGTGCAACCTTGGACAAGTTATATCCCCTCTGTTTCTTACTTTCCTTATCTATGACGCAGGGTTCCTCCTTACCTTTCTCCCCTCATTTATCACATGGGAAATTACTTTGATGCAGTTGTAGCCTGCAAGGTCAATGGCAGGCAAGCTGGTACTCCCTACCAGAAGTCACAGAACAGAAAGGCTCACTAACTAAATTAAAGTGTCTGCATTGTGCAGATTACAACATTAAGTAAAAATTAAGGTGACCAGATTTGAACATTGGTAAAGCGGGACACCATTGACCGGGGGGAGGGGGTTCTTGATTACAAATTTTGGTCTATCTCACGCTGTTCCCTAGCTTGTTGTGCATTCTTTCCAAAAAGCGCGACTTTTTTAAAACGCCGCTGGACGCGGGACAAATCGTTAAAAATCGGCACTGTCCTGCCAAAAGCGGGACGTCTGGTCACCTTACTAAAAACACAGTGAGAAGCCCTCTCACTTAGGGTGTGAGTGGGATGCCAGGGCCACACTACTTGCGTCCTGTCTCTCTCTGGGCCCCATCAGCCTTCCCCACTGACCGTTTGCTCACAGAACCAGAGTTGAGGTTCAAGCTAAGGGGCCCTCAGATGCAAAGTCCCTGGCCAAGAACACACCCTTGCTATTGGAGAGACGCAGGGACGAGTACACCAGGCCGATCGCTACAGCTTGCCAGGTGGCCTGCTGAGCAGCCGTGAGCTGGCGGAGGACACATGGAGCCAGCCTGGGGGTCATCAGTGTGTAGCTGACTGAAGGCCTCAGGAATATTGATTGCTTTTGTATATTTAGTGCACCCAGAATATTCAGTACATCACAGGTCTCTCATATATATATATATACCGTATTTTCGGGCATATAAGACGACCCCCTAATTTTACAGTTAAAACATAGGGTTAGGCCTATATTCGCTGTATAAGACTACCCCCCACTTCCGAGGCTGTAGTCTTATACAGCGAATATAGGCCTAAACCTATGTTTTAACTGTAAAATTAGGGGGTCGTCTTATACTCCCGGTCGTCTTATATGCCGGAAAATACGGTGTATATATATATATTCAGTGCACTAGTGCCTCATGAATATTTAGTGCCTCATAAATATTAGATAGCTCTGATCCTCCCATCCCTTTCTACCTATGTGAAGTATATGTATGCTGTAGTTTCTAGTATATTTTATCCATTTCTTTTCTCTGACATGTTCTCTTCTTTTGAAGAATTGAATACTTTCACACAAAACAGCAAATACACATTGCGGCATTCTAGTGGAAGGCTCAAGTGAGAAAGCAGTTTGTAAACTGTAAAGTTCTACACCATTTAAAGGGATTATTATTATTCCTGTTGTTATGAATGAACAAAACTAACTGTGGTCACTAACAAAAACCAAATCTATCTTTAAAGAGTGAAGAGGAGAGGAAGCTGGGATGGCTCAGTGGTTGAGCTCTCACTTTGCAGCCCCAGGGTCCAAAGGTCGAATTTCAGCCCCAGCTCATGTGGACCCATATGCTGAACTGGGGTGTGCCCCCAGTTTAGTTCTTGCTGGGGCAGGGGGGCTCTCATGTTGGAGTCACCCTCACCCCTGGCTGGTTTCTGTCCTGCACAGCCCCACGCCCACCTGTGGAATGACAACTATGTAGAAAACTAATGATGTACAACTATGAAGACTGCTTTGTACCCTCCCCCTTCTCTGTCTGTCCCTCTCTCTCTGTCAAAAACAAACAAACAAAAAACCAACAGTAAATCTTTAAAACTGAAAAAAGGAAGAGTGAAGAGGAGCTTGTTCAGCCTACTGACTAAGAGCAGTGAGTTCTGTCACTGGCTGACTTTGCCAACCTTTGGGAAGTCACATAATTAGTCAAAGCCAAGACGGCAGCTTCATGAGACTCCATCAAAGCTGTGCCTGGATTCCTGACTCTCAGGAACAGTGAGATGACAAACACGGGTTGATTTCAGCCCTAGGCTTGTGGTAGGATCATCACACAGCAATGGAAAATGAACATGCGTGCTTACAGAGACTGCGGGTGATGCCGGGATGGTGGCAGCCTGTGTGAGGCCAGCTGGCTGCCTTTGAAGTCAGTCATCTGGTGGTGGCCCTTGACGTCCACTCCTCCAGCCCTTTTGACAAGTTTGTATTTCTTTAATCCCCTACATCAAATTGCTTTCTTCTTGAATTACCGAAAGTGAGTTCTGTTTCCTATGGTGAATCATAGTCTATATCATCATCCTGCTCAAAACCATGGCCCATCTACCCCAACATTTAACTCTGTTGGCGACTCAAAAACCTTTCAGGGAGAACAGAATATAGCAGGTCCTCAAATAACGTTATAGAAACTTAACTCATTTATATCAATTTTCCTATGGTAAAATCAGATTTATCATACTTCATTTCACTTGAAGTTGCAGAACCTACTGATAACATTGAGGACTTACTATCGTTCCTTTCTACAATATCAAGGGGGAAAGGAAATGATAATCATTGAGCAAGTGTATTTCTCTGAACAGCCACAACACTGCAACAAAGATTATATTAACCTCATGTTATCCAGGAGAACACTGAAGTTCAGACCTCAAGTGATTATCCACGGTTGCACATTTTGTGACTAGTACACCTGGTATGTAATTCCAAGCTGAACGGATACCAGATGGTACCTTCTTCCCACTGAACCACACTAAGAATATGCTAAGTTTTTGTATGTCCCTTTATTTGTTCATTTCTCACATTTCTATTGCATGTTGCCCATGAGATCAGTGCAGTGGTAAGCACAGGGCGTGCACAGGGCCTGACTAGGCAGCACAAGTCCCATGTCCCATGATGGAAGCGGGCACAGAGGGTGCAGGGAGAGTGAAGAGGGGCACCACATGGCCTGAGGTGGGGGGTCAGAGCAGGTATCCAGGGTGCCTCTTGGTGGCATGGTAAACCTTCCCTGCAGGCTCCTTCATGGGTCCCTGACACAGCTGTGGGAACTCCAGAACAAAGCTGCCAGGCAGGGACACTGGCAGAAATGCTCGCAGGACTCGGTGAGAGTTCGGGCAGCCTTGAGCAGCCGTGGCACTCTGTGCGCACGACCGAACCACACTGCCGTCCCTGGAGACCCGCGCTTCCTCGCCAGGGCTTGCGGCTACCGGGTCCAGCGGGCCACAGGCCTGTTTCAGTTCGTTGCTGGCTCGCTGGGATGAATGCATTTTCCATTAATTGTGGTTTTCCAAAATGAAATTAAGAGCCTTCGACGTACTCTAAAGATAGATCTGGCTAACTTTCAAAAAAGCTTACCCAGCTCTCCTGTCAGCACAGAAAACAAGACTTTAGAGTTTAAATCTCAGGCAGAACTTCCATTAGGTCAGATGGCAGACTACTTCAGCTTTCCGGGCCCAGGGCCAATTTTTTGGAACCCTTCCAAACCTCAATTTCCTCATCAGAAAAATGGGATAATGGCAATTCTGACCTGAGAGCGCGACTGTGTCTGTATGGACAAAACACAAAGTCATGTGGCTGTTCCTGTCCCTGGTCTGCTCGCCCTTCACCTGATGGACACAGCTTGCATTTCCTGGCTCCTATATCCGCTGGCCTCTGTCCGGGTGTGATCACCGGGAGGTGCTAATGGGAGATTGCGGGGAGGGGGAGGCAGGAGAAGCAGGGGTATTCCTCCCCCCATGCCCCTTCTTTGGATGAACGCTCAGAGCAGCTGCTTCTCTTCCTTGGCACTGCTCTCCTAAGGCAAGTCCACTATGGGCTGAGGTCAGCGCAGGGAACACCACCTCCTCCCTCTCCCCCTCAGCTTCCTGCTCAGGTTACCCTCTGGGGCGCCTCGTCGCCTCCTGTGTGGCTTCTGCCATCTTCCATCTCTTCCGTGGCCATTTTCTGGTAGGAGATTCCCTCTTCTATTATTATTATTATTTTTTTATTTTAAGATTTATTGTATTATTTTGAGAGAAGGCAGGAGAGAGAGAAAGAAAGAGACAGAGAGAAACAGAGAGAAGCAGAGAGAGAGGAGAGAAGCAGGGAGGGCCCAGAGCCGTCTCCATAGTTGCACATCATTCGTTACAACATGGCTTCATTCCTCACAGATGGACGTAGGGCCGCGTAGGGTGGGAACCGATCCAGGGACCTTCCTCATGGGAGACAAGGACCTTCGCTGCAATCCCATCTTGGTGGTTACCAATGGTGCTGCAATTCAGCATATGGGTTTGCATGGGCCAGGGCTGGAATCGAACCCCGAACCTCGCCATTGTGAGACAAATGCTCAACCACTGAGCTATCCCACCACCCCAGATTCCCTCTTTTTAAAAATAATTAGACAGTTCTGCTTTCTGGTTGTACTGTGCTGCAGTAAGTAAAATACACTTGCCTGATAGGATATATTTTCTCAGTGAATGATAAAGCAAGATATCAGGTAAAAAAAGGGGTTTACTCAGCTCAGACCATGGAGAAGCCTGGTTACAGAATGCTGGTGTTTCTTAGCCTGGCGAGTAGGCATTCAGTAAATGTGGCTGTGATAAGGAGGAGTGCTCCCTTTCTGCTATGAGGAATATAATGAGAAACATGCCTTCCACTGGAATAGAAGGGTGGAAAGATCTGATGGTTTCTATTAACTATTGGCAGCCCCTGCCAGTATTCTGGAGCCCGGTTCCCGTGCTGGGAAGAGCTGGCCTCAGCCACTCAGCGCCCGGGCTGGGACCACCGAGTTGTCTGAAAGCGCTGGCCCCTCTGCACACAGCATCTCCCTGATGAAGAGGGGATTTTTCCACCCCCACAATTTGGGGTGAGAGATTCCCCTCCTCACTCGAAGAACAGAGGCAGAAAGTTTCAAGAATATTTGCCATAGCTACTCAACCAAGATCTGGTTTTCACGTTCCTGCTGATGGCTTTTCAGCCCCACGCCAATCTGTTGTTTATGTCCTGTGGCCACCTCGCTTTCATCCCCCCAACAACCTGAGTCATTGGAGTCTGGAATGGGCCCCATTCAGAGACAGACAGAGTTCAATCCGGTCTGTGCTACCAGGAAGGAAACCAGTCACTGAACTGAGTTCCTGGTGTGGGGGCAGGAGGCAGGAGGTGAGTTTCATTCATCTTTATAAATAAGTGCCCAAGATGGTGCCTGGCACTCTGGGAATGCAGGAACGCAGGTGCAGTCCTGTGATGCAGGCCCTGAAATAGGGTTCTTTCTCTGGTATCCTAACACCACTGCACTGCCTGAGCAATGACGGTACCAGGCACCGTGCATAAACTCTTGCTTACCCTCCAACAACCCTGTGAGGTAGGGTTAGCAAGTCCAGTTTACAAATGATGAAACCGAGGCTCAGAGAGGTTAAGTGACTTCGACAAGACTGCACAGCTGGTCAGTGTCACAATCAGGATTCAAAGCCACATTTTTCAGGTTTCATAATCTGCAATATTTCAACAATTTCTGTGCTGCCTCCCTGCAGCTCAAACTCCCGACAGAAGTTTGAAAGTCTCTGTGTGGCCACACCACATATTTTGCAGTTACTCTCACCAAAAGCTTGGGTGGATCCCTGCTGAGATCCACCCTGAGCAAGAGAGAAAGAATGCCCCTGAGCCCAGTGGACTTGACAGCAATCAATCCCCACCGTCTCTCCTGCAGCTCTGAAGCTAAACACCAGCGGTTACCGGGGAAACCTGAAGCCATCTGTAGAGGTCAGGGGCACTAGGGCAGGAAGGCTGTCTTCGATACACACCTCTGTCACCCTGAGATTTAGTGACGTAAAAAGAGATGGCGGCTGTGGGCCTCAGTGGCTGGTATGAGAACCGAGCTTTTGTATTTGAGACAAGTTACTGCTACAGTGCACAACAATTAAACCGAAAGAAACCTAAAGAGCAAAGCAACAGCCGGAGAATCTGTATTTGATGAACATGGTTCCCGGCCTTATATTTCCATGATCTGAACATCCCCAACATCATCAAGACAAACACATTTAGGCGTTGTACCCAAGTCTGTGGGGCTCTGAGCCTCGCTCTGTGTAAATGCAGGAAGACCAGTCACAGAACCCCTCCGAAGTATTTCGGAGAAGCCCCAGGAATGTTGACTTGTGTCCAACAATCAGTGCTGGTGCTGGGTTCTTGCCAAACATTGCAGCTGTTGCCTGGAGCTGGATGCTGCCACCACACCACATGAGGAGAGAAAGAGAAAGCTTCTTACGTGTCACCCTCAACCAGACTCCAAGCATCAGCCACGTAAAGATGCTGTATTTAATAAAAGACCGATTTAAGTTCATACGCACATCCGCCTTCCAGCTGTGTGTGTTGTGAAGAGGGCAGGCCAGGGCCTAATGTCAGCTCGCAGAGTAGATCTGGAAATATGGCTGTCCTCTAGCCCTGGCTGCCCACAGAACCCTTCTTCCCCTGAAGGATGATTCCATTCAGGGGGATCCAGAGCTCCTCTTAGCGAAACTGGCTCTATCTGACAGGCTGTATGTACTGCAATTAAACCTCACGGGTAAACAGGATTCAAGTCCTTTTTTTAAAAAGATTTATTTATTGTTTTTGACAGGGAGAGAGAGATACAGTCAGAGACAGAGAAGGGGGAGGGCCCAGAACAGTCTCCATAGTTGGACATCATTGGTTTTTCCACATAGTTTCATCCCACAGGTGGGCGCGGGGCTGCACAGGGCAGGACTGGGCAGGGGTCTCACCCCAGTGAGAACCAAACTGGGGGCACTCCTCAGTTCAGCATATGGGTCCACATGGGCCGGGGCCGGGATTCAATCCTTGGTCCCCAGGGCTGCAAAGTAAGTGCTTAACCCACTGCTGCCATCCCAGCTTCCCCTTTTTTTCTTTTCTTTTCTTTTTGTTTGTTTGTTTTTTCCTTCCTTCCTTCCTTCCTTCCTTCCTTCCTTCCTTTCTTTCTTTCTTTCTTCCTTCCCTTCCTTTTCTCCCTTTTTTCCCCCCTCCCTTCCTTCCTTCCTTCCTTCCTTCCTTCCTTCCTTCCTTCCTTCCTTCCTTCCTTCCTTCCTTCCTTCTTTCTTCCTTCTTTTATCTCCAAGTGAACTCCCCAGCTCTCTCAGTGGATAAAAATGGATATATGGGGAAAGGAAATGTTGCTTTCTTTTCTGTTTTTCTTTTTTCTTTTTGGCTGGAATTACCTGAAGAGAGTGGATCTTGCTCAACCAGGATTACTTATTAGATTTCTTTTGGACAGACAAAAGGAACAGTATTTCGCTGATTTAGATATAAGATGCCTGATTAGAATCATAGATTATCAGCTTTGAGAAGGGAACTACAGATAAATTAGGTTGGTGGTTCTCAATGTATGAGCTATTAATACATACCCAGGTGTCTGTGGATGATAGTACTCTAATCCAAACATTGCCTAAAGTTTGAATAAATAGTACTTTCTGATCCCATAGAATACCATTTTTCAAACATATTTGCCTATGTTGAAATGAATAAACTACAATGCATCTCAAAATGTTACTGAATTCATTATAGTTTTTAGCTATGTAGTTTTTCAAACAACCAACATAAACATCCATCTACATTTATATGAAGATAGTTTATAAGATTTTTGATGTAAAAAGGGCATCTTTGGGGATGCTGGGACAGTACAGCAATTAAGCGTTTGCTTCTCAATCATGAGGTCTGGGGTTCGATTCCCAGCCCCATCCCCTGCAAACCCCATATGTTGAACTACGGTGCAATTGATGGCTGTCTGGATGGGGCAGCAGCCCCTGGTTCAGTTCCAAGCCACGCGGCCCACATCCACCTGTGTGCAATGAAACTATGTCACAGATAATGACATACAACTATGGAGACTGGTCTGGGCCCTCCCCACTTCCCTCTCTCTCTCTTTCTCTCTCTCTGTCTGTCTTTCTCTGTCTCTCTCTCACCTTCTCTCAAACAATCGAATAAATCTTTTTTAAAAAGGGGGCATCTTCATATTCAAAAACATTGATGACACTGTCCTTTAGGCCTGTGTTTCCTGGAATATCGTGGGGGTACTTATAAAATGCACCACAGATCTAAGAAGCAATGGGGCCCCAGCACCTGCATTTTAAACACATTCTCTCAGTGATTCATTACCACATAGAACTGTCAACCTGCTTATTTTATGGATGAGGGCATTCAAGCTCAGAAGTGACTGGGCCAAGGTCATAAAACCTTGTTCAATAGTGTCCCATCTATCCCATCCATGTCTTGTCCCTCAGGCCAAGCAAGGGGCCATGCCAGCCTATGCCTCTCCTTGAAAAGGTCCAGCTGACAAAGACCACAGCGCATCAGCAGAGCAAGACACTACCTCCAGTGGGTGGAAACGTTCTCCCTCTGAGGTTCTCACTCTTCCCCTTCACTGCACTGTTGTGTCCTGCACCTGCAGCCTCTAGGCTTATACCAGTGCTTCCTGATGCCCCTACCTCATGCTATTGGTATATTCCACCAATTCTCTCAAGTCCCATGTCCCAATCCTTCCTCAAAAGCATTTTTTTCAGGACCTTCCTAACCCTACTGGTCACTGTGCGGCCTTGAACCCCTCTACCCCCGGAGGGAGTGCTCGGTTTCACCATGTTGGGCTTGCGGACTGCCACGTTTTGTCTCCCGGAATGTCTGGTGCAGGGCTGCTCCTCCTAGTGCCTTGCCTGATGAATGAATGTGTCCAAATATGCATGACACAAACACCAAAAATGTTTAGTGTGAACATATACATCATTCAGCTTTTTATTTATTTATAACCACCTCCCAAGCATGGCTGACACAAAATAGACCCAATGTGGCCCTTCTCTCAGGGAGCTTGTACGCTGTGAACGGTTTAGATCCCTCCTGCCATTTGATTTTTTTAAATATATATGCACAAATTTAATATTTTTCTGTCCTCTCATAAATTATAGCTACCGAACTTTGTAATCAAATAGCAAAATTGTGAGGGAGAGCAATCATCAATGGAAACACAAATCCTTAATGAATACTATAATATTTATCCAATCACAGAGCACCTACTACATTCTGGGCCATTTATAAACAGCATGTCACTTATTCCCCACCCCAGGAAACCCTTCAAGCACACCATTATGTTTGTTTTAATAATGGAAAAAATGAATCAAGTGACGTGTTCAAGATCCCATGAAATGTAATCCCAGGTTTCAAACCCAGGTTTGTGTCATAAGCCAGCCTGTGTCCTTGCCCACTACGCTATATCACAGCCCATCCTCTGACAGTCCTTCAGCATCCAGAATTTCATAAACACTGCAGTGCAAGCACTTGCTGGAGGATAGAGCAACGAGCAGGCTGAGTCACGGAGGGCAGGCAGCGGGCCCGATGTGACTGACGAATCATCGCTAAGTTGGGTCTGGGATCACAAAAGACATTGAAATCCATTGCATAAATCCCCAAGCTCTCAGTAAGCCATGCAAAATGCCAAGACACAGCACGGTTCTCAGATTCTGAGTTTGGTGTCTCGATCTGCCCTCCCACCCACTTATTTACCCCAGAGCCTTCTCTCCTTAAGAGTGGTTCTGTAGAAGCAGTCTAGAGAATTGAGATTTAAAAAAAAAAACTTGTCCCCAGCCTCCTCTGCCTGACTCATTGTGTGGTCTCTCACGGGTGAGTCACTCATCTGTGACTCAGTTTTCGTGTCCTGCACAGGACTCAGAGTTTGGCTGTTAGGATCCTGGGAACCGATTTATACAGTGGTGGTAAAAGGTTAGCGGTATGCTGATGAACCAGGGATTCTGGGCTCAGAAGGTTAGCTAACGTGGGCCACAGACTAGGTCTTGGGAATTACTGGGTCCTCAAGCAGTCCCTGCCTCTGCTTCCAAACAGGTCACGGCTCAGTTGAGCATCCTGGGAGATGTCATTCCCAGAACAGGCTGTTATGACAATGGAACCTAATAAGATTTTGAAATGTGAGTTTTCTTGCCACTAGTTCACCTGAGACCCCAATACAATCAACTTCTAGATTCACAAATGAGTATGACAGTGACAGCATACCCCCAGATGCCGATTTTCAAGGGAAAGGGCCCTTATACCTTTACTCTTGGCCCTTATCCAGATCAAGGGTAGAGAAAAGGGCCTGAGAGAGTGGAGGAGGGAGAGGTTTAGAGAAGAGACTTCTTTGGACAAAGCTGCTACCACTGTTTCCCTTCCCGGGAGGGGCACCAGTGCTGCAGGAGAATGCTGAACGCTACTCTGCATGGGAGGGAGATGCAGGGCTCTGGGGCTCTCGTCAGGCCGGAGAAAGGCCACCATGACTGGCACCTGGCTCCTGCTTCCAAGAGCCAGAGGATGAGAGAAGGGTGACATGTTATTTAGGTGCAGGAACCAGGAGAAAGTGTTGGCTGGGTTTGGCTTGCACTCCCATGGATTTTCAGGGTAAGGGATGCCGCTGTTTCCCACACGAGACGTGGGCCTTTCCAAAAAAGAGAAGCATCACGTGGCTGTGTCATTTTAATATATTTTATTTATTTATTTATTTATTTATTTTTGACAGATATATATATACACACACACACACAGAGACAGAGAGAGAACTGAACTGGGGAAGCTCCCAGCTCAGCACATGGTTCCGCATGGGCCGGGGCCGGGATTCGATCCTCGGTCCCTGGTGCTGCAAAGTGAGCGCTTAACCCACTGAGCCATCCCAGCTTCCCCAGCTGCGTCATTTTAGATCTTGTCTGAAAGGGTCTGCTGATGGAGTGAAGGGATTTGGGCAGGAAGAGAAGGTGTGCTGCTTCCCCGATGCCTCAAATGGCCCCAGGAATGGAGTCCCATCTGCCAGAGTCAAAGGAACTGTAGAGCGGTGGTCCCAGAAGAGAACCTTGAAAAAAAACCCCATGACGTGAACCCATGATGCCACCCAGGAATGCTTTCTTTGGCCAAAGGTCAGGCTCAAGTCCAAGTTGTCCTGTCTCCTGACCCTTCTTCCCAGCCCTGGCTTTGACCTGAAACCACAGAGACAGAAAGAGGGAGAGAGTAGGGTGGGGGGAAACCAGCACAGGAGGAGTCAACAATAAAGTTGCATCTCTGTTATGCCATGAATCATGCTTGTTGAACATGCCAGTCACACAAACCAGAAGAGGTGTTGCTTGGTTTCGTTCATTTATTTTTCGTAATCGCTGATAAACATCTTCACCTTTCTTCAACCTTTCCATTCCTTCTCTCTGTATCTCATAATGCTTTGAATAAGCCTCTAAGATAGAATAACAACTTGTGTTATAACTGATTGCTCACCAACCTTTTCCATGTTAAAAGATGAGTCCCTAATGGGCCGCAACTCTACTCAGATATTATTCATGGTAATATTCCCACCATAATGGCATGTGATTGCATACAATCAATTCTCATTACATGAACGATTAAATAAACGTATACATGTTGATAAGAAAGGATTTAGCAAAAGGGAGGCATACTTATTTAGACATTTTGGATCTTCTCTAATTTCACGAGCTGGTCTGTGCCCATTGCTTCTACTTGTAGCTCCAGTCCAGTCATGCTCCCTGAAGACTTGGGTAGCTCTTTGCCCATTTGGATTTGTTGAGGGGAATCTCACTTATACCCATGAGGCAGCACATCCCTGAGGAGGGAAGGAGACACTGAAGAGAACAAGGTCTCCATCCGGGTAAATGAAAAATGGGAGTTGAGCCACACTGCCCAATTTCAACAGAACCTTCTGTTGTGCAAGGAACAGTGGAGAGATTGTTCATGCACATCTCATTCTTCATGGAAATATTCCAACTGCAAATTTAGTGTCAGCTTTGATTTCCTGCCCTGGGAGGATACTTGGTCAAAAGGCACAAAATGGGCCTGTGCAGAGAGGCAGAGGGATTGTGAGGTTGAATAAAAGGAGACCCTCACATTCCACCTTTGTTCCCTGGTGGAATTTCTAGCACCAGGGTGGTTGGTCAGCCCAGCCCTGGCCTTAGGCTCTTCTGAGAAGTCTATCCTCTCTTGGAACCACAACATGAAATCACAAGAGATCTCAGGCGGAAGAGCAGAAGTCAGACCAGGCTTGAGGGTCAGTGCCCCAGCCCCT